>CATIWM010603950.1:0-39537 GCA_949671775.1 Mallotus repandus | reverse complement strand
GAGACGCAAATGGATGTATATAGTTATGGGAGCCGTAGCTTGTTACCTTTGCCTCAGCTCATGTAATGACTTAGCAACGTCCACTAAGTTTTTTTCCAACTGCATGCGTTTTATGCCATATAGCAATTCTTGCAATAAAATCCAAGCTCATTACAAATGGATTATATCAAGTTGGGCCTTTTATGCCCACTATGGCCTATGCCAACATAGGCCTTTCATGCCCATTATGGCCCATGGAATATGGATTTTGGTTTTATTATAAAGAATTGCTCCTTGTCTGTCTTGTTTTGAGAGATTTGTTACATCCATCGGTTTTGTTATCCCCTGTTGATAATCAAAAATCCAGAAAAAAATTCTAGGATAAGAAACTTGCCATTGAACACGCGTGTGGGAGAAATAAGGGTGGAGATATCGTCTGAGAGCTTTATGTTTTATTTCTTGTTATGAGTAAATAAAGTATATATTTTTCCTTTCTTTATTAAGGTGAATCTGCATTTCATGCATACATGACATTCATTGACATTTTCAAAAAAGAATAATAAAAAAGAAAAAGAAAAAAAATGCATTTTTTCTTAGCCATGAACTTCTTTTTGTTTCGAAGCAGATTAAAGGTAAATTTGGCCCGCCCATATCAAGGATCTAATCAAATAACTGAGACAACTTTACAAAGGAGCAGAATGTCAGGACCCTCTAATTTTGATTTTGAATCTTTCAAAAAAGAGATCGGAGATGACATGCGACAGATGGTCAAAGACATATTTGTTGAGACGGTAGGGAAGATGCCCTCTAATGAAAAAGAATCTAAAACTAGAATTGTTCTTGGTGAGTAACCAAAAGAAAAATTGAAGGCACCAATAAATCCATCTGAGTCAAAATGGATGAAAGATATGAAGAGGCAAGTGTATCAGCTGCAAATTGCGATGAAAAAGTATTGGCTTAATCCTCACTTTGCTGACTTGGATGTGAACTTGGATTTGAAGGAAGAACCAGTGCCCCTAAAATACCAATTCCCAAGCATAAAGAAATACTCTGGCACAGATGATCCTCACTTGCATCTGAAGCAGTATGTCACATACATGCAGGCCACTGAGTTATCTAAAGCTCAGATCATCAAACATTTTTCATTATCTTTGGAAGGAGATGCTATCAAGTGGTATTACACTCTGGATGCACATGTTCAGAAAAACTGGAAGGAGCTATGTTCAACTTTTATTAAGCAGTATGGGCTGAATTCACAATTCAAAGTATCTCTTCAAGAGTTACAGAACACAACGCAAGGATCAGATGAACCTTTCATAATCTTTTTAACTAGATGAAGAGGCAAGTTGGCCCAAATGATGCACAGACATGTAGAATTTGACCAGCTAGTCATAGCCATAGAAGCATGTGTTCCACCTTTAGTCATGGGCATAAGGGACTTCAAAGAGCTCTACTATTTCAGAGTACAAGTTGAAGCTAATTTGAATTTGAGCACCAATGAATGATGATTATTGAATGTTCTTTATGTTATAATAATTCAGAACAATGCTTGGCTATAACTTTTTTCTTAGTGCAAATGCATGTTTGATTTTCTAATTTACATGATTATAAATTTATTATGATAGTGCATGCTATCTTATGCTTGAATGAGAGAGAGATTGAAAAAAGAAAAATAAAAGAAGAAAAAGAAAAAAAGGAAAGATCACATCAAATAAAAGGGCTAAAGGTCACAATTGACTTTCAATTTCTCTTCAAGTACTTTTGACCTCAGCTTCTCCCAAAATGAATTCACCATATTCACCAGGAAAGAAAAAACAATAAAGAAAAAGAAAAGAAAAGGAAAGAAAAAAAAGAAAGAAAAAAGAAAAGGAGGAAATAAAGGAAAATAAGGTGAAATTAAGGAAAAGAAGAAAAGTTTTTGCTTGTGCCCCCCATATTTGAAAAGTCAATCCTGTGTGACCCTTCAAAAGTCCTCATGATGCCAAACTCAAAACCCTAATCCCAAAATTTTCACCAAATGTGAGTTGAAAAATAGTTAATCAGAAAACCCACAAAGGGCTGATAAATAACAAGCATAATGTAGCGTGCATGGTTATAATGAAAGAGTAATCATTTTAAAATGGGCATGATCGGCATATGTTAGCACATGAAGTGTCAGACATGGACTCTTTTACCAGTTTTATAGCAAGCAGCATTATGAATGTGACATCAATGGCCGACAATCAGCAACAGCAGCCAAAATGGCAATATGGGCATCGAGCATGATGAAACAATGGTCAATAATTAGTATGAATTTACAACCAGCCAACTAGGTTCAAAAACTCCCAGAAAGGGAGCGACCTAGGCAAAAGAGGGAAAATAAAAGAAAAAAATGAAAGACCCAACTAGGTTCGAAAAGTCTCAAAAAGAGGGTGACCTAGGCAAAAAAGGGAATATAAAATAAAATTGGTTGCACTTTCATTCTGAGAAGAGAAATTTGAGACTTCATAAGATTCTGTTTTGTGGTGCAAGAGTGATAGAGTCCATCAATTCCTCAACCGGGGGCAGATTTTAAGATCATATGACATGTTGAACCTCAAGAGTTATAGAATCTTTTAACGAATTCTGAAACTAGGGGCAGATAGAGTCTCTTCTGTATAGAAGGTCAAGTATAACCGTCTTATAATAATGAAGCATTTTTAAAAGACGACTAAGCTGGGGCACTTATTGTTATCAACCGAATTTGATCATGAGAGGGTCTTAATTTCTATTCCATTTGGATACGTCGTTCTCAACGATAATCTTTGAGAAACTCAATTTTAGAATTTGAATTCTTTGATGGGAGGAGAGCCAGTTCCCAAAGATTAACTCTAACCAGAAAAAGCACCTGGCTAAATCATCCAAAATTTCTTATTTCCCTTAGTTCATGCATATATGAATCTTTTGAAAAGAATTATTTTAACATTTCATACATATGAACATTATAATAATGCACGTCTTTTATAAATAATGCACACAAGATTGTGTTATCAAATCAATTTCGAAAGTTTTCAAAGATCATGATCATGCATACATCATGTTTTGAACTTTTCTGAATGTGTTTTCCCAAGAGTGAGTTCTTGTACATATAATGTAGACTAGCTACCATTATCTATGCTCGACGCCTGTGAGGCTACATGGCTTGTTTAATTGACCTTGCCTAACGCCCTAGAGGCTATAAGGCACATTGTGATTGTCTTTTTTCTATTTGTTTTTGCCTGACACCTCTAAGGCTATAAGGCATTTGTTGTTTGTCTTCGCCTGACGCCACCGAGGCTATACGACCCGTGTTGTTTGTTCCTGCTTGATGCCCCCGAAGCTATATGGCGCTTGTAATTTATCTTTGCTTGATGCCCCTGAGGCTATACAACATTTGTTATTTGTTCCTGCTTAACACCTCTGAGGCTATACGACACTTATTGTTTATTCCTGCTTGACGCCCCCGAGGCTATATGGCACCTATTGTTTGTTCCTGCCTAACGCCCCGAGGCTATATGGCATTTATTGTTTGTTCTGCCTAACGCCCTTGAGGCTATATGACATTTGTTGTTTATTCTCACCTAACGCCTCCGAGGCTATATGACACTTATTGTTTGTCTTCGCTTGATGCCCTAAAGCTATATAGCATTTATTGTTTATTCTGCCTAACGCCCTTGAGGCTATATGGCATTTGCTATTTATTCTCACCTGACGCCTCCAAGGCTATATGGCACTTGTTGTTTGTCTTCGCTTGATGCCCTAAAGCTATATGGAATTTATTGTTTGTCTTCGCTTGACGCCCCCGACGACTATGTGGCACTTGTTGTTTATTTTTACCTGACGCCCTCGATGGCTATATGGCACTTGTAGTTTATTTTCGCCTGACACCCCCAAGACTGACGACACAAATTTCTGTGAGTAACTTTTAGGGATTCACATTTCTAAGTGACTAGTCGGGTTATAAATCCTTATAGTTCACATTTCAAGAAGTGTCTATTCGGGCAATGAATCCCCGAAGTGTATCTTCTTCACCAAGTGACTGGTCGAGCAATAAATCCCCGAAGTTCATATTTCTAGAAGTGTCTAGTCGGACAATGAATCCATGAAGCTCATGTTTCAAGAAGTGTTTGTTTGGGCAATGAATCCCAGTATATCTTCTCTATTAAGTGACTTCTTGAGCTAGGAAACACCTTAAATATTAATGAGTGGCTGATCGGGCCAGGAAAACCTGAGGAACATGGCTACGCTTTTGTTTTCTCTACTGAGTGACTTATTGAGCTAGGAAAACTCAAGGATCATGCATCAAATATTAATAAGTGGCTGATCGGGCTAGAAAAATCCCAGGAACACAGCTACATTTTTATTTTTTCTACTGAGTGACTTCTCGAGCCAAGAAAACTCAAAAATCACGCTTCAAACTATAATGAGTGGTTGATCGGGCTAGGAAAACTCGAGGAACACGGTAATGTTTCTATCTTTTCTACTGAGTGACTTTTCGAGCCAGAAAAACTCGAGAATCACACTTTAAACTATAATGAGTGGCTGATCGGGCCAAGAAAACCCAAGGAACACAACTACGTTTCTGTCTTTTCTATTGAGTGACTTCTCGAGCCAAGAAAACTCAAGAATCACTCTTTAAACTATAATAAGTGGCTGATCGGGCCAGAAAAACCCAAGGATCACGATCACGTTGTTATCTATTTTTTTACCGAGTGAATTCTCGGGCTAGGAAAACCCGAGATTCACAATCCAAATATTAATAAGTAGCTGATCGGGCCAGAAAAACCCGAGGATCACGGTCACGTTTCAAGATTATTTCAGTAAGTTCAAAATTTGACCTCTCAGGTTTAAAGCTCGGAGGTCAGGTATGTCATTTTTGTTATTTACAGCTTTTGCATGTTACTTTTTCAAAAAATTAATTTTAAAAATCTAGTTTTTAAAAAATTAAGGGGCAAACTGTGGACACCTTCGGTCTAGTCAGCCCGCAATGAAAGTCCTGTGATGAGATAATACTGATATTGAATGCAAGAGACCCGAAACTTTCTTTAGAAATGGACCCGAGAGCCTAAAATCCTAGAACCAAGCCCAAAACCCTAGAATTAGGCCCAAATCCTCAAGCCCAAAACTAAGTCTTTAATCCTAAGCCCAAGCTTTCTAAGCCAGGCTTGGGTGAAGAGGTGATCGTCTCTTCAAAAAGGCATCGCCTCTTCACCCTTAGCGATACCTCATCAAAGAGGCGGTGCCTTTTTGTAACCGACATCTGCAGCATTAAATATCATTAATGGCTATATTAAATAAGGGAGGGACTTGTTTATCTCTAATGTGGAAATTTTTGACGTGAAAATAAAACTTTTGGGGCAGAAATGAATTGGAAAAAAGAGAGAAATGATGCAAAATGATGATCTTTTATTTGGACTTATTTTTTGGAATTAGAGAGAAGGAAAGGCAGAATGCTTAAGTAGGGGCTTTTGGCTGGTTAGAAGAAGAGGTTGGTGATTTTTAAGACAAAAAAAAGTTCTTGAGAGAAAACCATAGAAAAATAAGAGGAAAAGAGGAAGAAGAAGGAGAATCTTAAGCTTGAGAGTTGATTTTCTTAAGAAGGAAGAAGGAACTCTTATGTTAAAAGCATCCAAAATAACAAAACAAGCTCTGAGGGCTCTGTTAGGAGCACCAAACATCTTTAATCAGTGAGCATCCTTATTTTTAGGCTTTAAGTGCTATATTTTACTTTAAATACATATTTCTTGACATTTCTTATTTGTTATTTTGTTTGTGCTTATTTGAGGTCATATGTGAAGCATGAATATGTGAAATATTAAGTGTTAAGTTGTAGGTTTACGATAATGTTGCATCTAGTGTGCTTTTCTTAAGATATAAGAAACCTGTAATTTTCTATGCCTCTATTGAAGATGCGACGGCTCCCCTTTGCGTAGTGGCAACCCTGGATCGCCTCCTGATCAGGAGGTGACGCCTCATCGAAGAGGTGATCACCTCCCGGCCAGAGTCTTGCTTGAGCTAATTTTCTTTTAGTATTCTTTTGGTTTATTTTCAGTTTTTAACACATCTATACTATCTTATATCTTCAATTTTGCACCCAATTGCTATGATATTAGGTTTAATTGAGTATTGATTTACCCTTAAATAAGTATTTATGTTCATTTGGTACAAAGTTAATTTGGTTTCTTTGTATATAGTTATTGTTATTTTATGAAAAAGAGCTGATCCTTATTTGTTGCAGGAACTTTAGGATGATTCTCAATCATCAAATAATTAGTGCATTAATTAGTTCTTGAGAGGTTTTATTTGAATTCATTTGTTGTTGTAATTGTATAAAATATTGTAATCTCTAATCCCTTCCCTATTTATTTTGAATGCATGATTGTAAATTTGTTGTAACTATCTGTCATGAGTGTTGGGTAATAAGCATGCAAAAAGGACTAATGTGCAAACTTAAACTTAAACGTAAAATTGGAAATGACTGCAATCCAAACGATAAATAAAGAAATAATCAAATAATCAAAAGTAATAAAATACAAAATACATATGGAGGCAATCGCAAGGTTGGGTGGGCATTCCAAAAGCCCAAACCCAGTTTCCTAATTCTATATTTGATGACGGCTTCTAAGAACCTCCATGCAATCCAGTTGTTGTATAGTATGTCCCTACTTTTATTGGCGACTCCATCTCTATAATGGGCCCCAAGCCCATTTTGTATTTTCTAGCAAACCCTAAACTTACACAGTACCATAGTTGCTAAACATTTAGGCGCATGACTAACCCTGTCGCCTACAATTAGTAAATGTTTCTTTGTGGCTGTGAAATTAATCGATTGTGTTAGTCTATTTGGCTAAGCTAGCATTTGTCTTTTTGATACAATTTACTTGTGAATTACATTGTCCACCGTACTTGTAAATGTAGTTCTCAAAATTTTCATATTTTCTACTTAGTTAAAAAATAATAAAAATTAATATTAATATTAAAATATTAAAAATACTAACTTAATATATTAATATTAAATATAAATTAATATTAATATTAAATATAAATAATTAATATTAAAATGAATATTATATATATATTTAAATTTATTAAATAGAAATATAAATAAAAATTAATATTAAATAATACAGATTTATTATTTAACTAGTACAGATTCATTAGATAAAACATGTATGCTCCTTGCAAAAATAATGCAATGGACCGTATGTTCATAAGTATTTGCCTACATATTTATTAGGATTGGCCTAAAAATTTGTTAGTATTTGCCTATAAATTCAGTAGTATTTACCTATGAATTAATCAATTTCATAATAAGATTCATTACTTAACAATATTATTAATTAATATTATTAATTCAATATATTAATATTAAATAAAAATTAATATTATGTTATAAAAATTAATATTAGACATAATTAATATTAAATATAAATATAAATTTATTAAATAGAAATATAAATAAATGTTAATATTAAATAATGCATGTTCATCACTTTACTAGGATAGATTTATTAGATAAAAAGTGTAGGTTTATTACTTAAAATAACGATGGTTCATTAAGAAACAAATTGTAAGTTCATTGGTATTTGCCAATAAGTTCATTGATATTTATCTACAAGTTCATTAGTGTTTGTCTAGAGGTTAATTAATATTTGCTTATAGGTTAATCAATTTAATAATAAAGTTCATTAATTAACAATACTATTAATTAATATTATTAAATTAATATATTAATATTAAATAAAAATTAATGTTAATGTTAAATATAAATAATTAATATTATATATAAATATAAATTAATATTAAATAATATATGTTCATTACTTAACTAGTATATATTCATTAGCTAAAACATGTAGATTTGTCACTTAAATAATGTATGCTCATTATGAATAAAAGTAACTTTATTAATATTTGTCTACAGATTCATTGATATTTGCTTATAAGTTTATTAGTATTTGTCTATAAATTCATTAGTAATTGCCTACAGGTTAAATAATTTAATAATAAGGTTTATTTCTGAACAATATTATTAATGAATATTATTGATTTAATATATAAATATTAAATAAAAATTAATAATAATACAATAAAATTAATATTAATATATTAATATTATAATATTAAATGGATTATTAACTAATATTATTAATTTAATATATTAATATTAATTTATTATTGTTTGCTACATTACATCTTAATCTAGTGAACAATAACATTAATATTATTGTTGTTTTCATGAATAATTGCCCTGGCAATTAGAATACAAGATGCAGACACTAAAATATTGGCACTTGAAACCTCAAACTAGCAAATAAAAGAAAAACGGCTCCGTACATCTCCGTGTTTTTTTCTAACGTGTCATGGACCTTGTCTATGTTGCATGATATAATTTGCCCAAGCGAGTGATATTCTTTTAAAAAAAGCATGAATTTAATTTGGGTTAATTTTATTAATATATTAGTATTATTATGTTTGGATGCAAGAGATTTGAGTATGAATTTAAATTTTAATAAAATCTCTTATTTGATAATTATATGAATTTATATTATGAGAATTTTAAATAAATTTATAATAAATTTAATAATTTATTTAATAAAAATTTAAAATGATACGTAACTACATGTTATTTGAAATTTTTATATTTAAAATTTCAATATTTGAAATCTAAAATCTCAAATCAAAAATACAGTTTAAAATTATTTAAAGTTTGTCATTTTATAATTTTTATTTTAAAATAATAGTGTCTAACTATCTTTTTCTAAATGATTTTAATAATGTATTTTTTACATTAATATGATACAATTTAAAAAATTATTAAGAACCGAAAATATAATTATCTATTATTATTATAAGAATTGGATGAATGAGGGAATTGAAATTAATGTACAGTTATTTGGAATCATATATAATTCTTCTTATATTTTTATCTAACTAGTGAATAAGCATTCCTAGCTTAAATATTTGGCCATTAAGTGCCACTGAGGGATTACTTGTGCAAATACATCCATATACATATAGAAAAACAAATCATTCATGTGTGTATGCCTGTAAAAGATCTTTATCCTGTTGCAACAACTAATTGGTGTATGAGATATATAACATTGCTTTCTGTTTGCATCGGCCCAAAATGGTCTAAGACATACATTCAAAATCAAATATCCATCTCACGGGTCCCATTTGGCATTCTGACTACTGCAAGTATTTATTTTTAGGAAGTCATATCCATGCCTTCATTCAAGGCAATTAGAAAAGCTTGCCTTAAGATGAATTAAGGAAGTCAATTGTTTCCTTTAGCCCAATTAGGTAAGTTTCATTTTTGATTGGTTTTCTTAAGTTTATTTAGGGTTATTTTCACTCATGGTAGCCAACATTTGGACCTGTGACCACCATAGTACCCAACTTTCAAATCGTAATAATATACTGACAAACTTTTATTCTGGTTACCAGTAAAGAGTCCAGAGTCATTTTCTAGCCGGTGATCATGACATGGCGCTGATGTGGATATGATGTGTCAAAGTTACAGCCATACTAGCAAAATGAATCTAGACACGTCATCAAGCTCGCACATATGGCGCCATGTAGCAGTAGGACCGGCCATGTGGACAAAAAAAAGTCAAAAATCACTTTTGACCCACCTTCTTAGTAATTAAAAATTATTTACCTTATTCCCAAAATAAAAAATCTCTTCGTCATTTTCACTCTCCCTCCCTCTTTATCCCTAATGCTTCTTTGCTTCTGATACTCTCCTTCATCCATCTTTCGATCTCCATGGATAAGTTCCATTGTCCTCATTCATTGTTCGATTCCAACCCGTTTATAGCAGAAAAACCTGACATATTACAATTCTCTTTTTAACCAACTCGTGCTAAGCTCGACTACTTCGTTGAGCTACCGCCTCTTCTCTTCGTTATGTGTATATATGTTTGCTTCCTCTTTCCTCTCTGAATTTGCAAAAAGAAAAATAATGGAGAAAAGATTATGGGATTTCTGGGTAGAGGAAGCACTTGAAAAGCTAGAAGCTTTGAAGCTGCTTCGATCTTTAAGACCCATTTACCTCTCCAAAGAAACTCGCTCCTCAAAATCCGAACCACTTGAAGCAACTGGCGATGATTATGAGGTGTTCGATAAAATGCAGCCTTGGGATCGTTCCTTCGTTGAAGTTTCCATGTCTAACTCAATGTTTCGTAAATGGTTACTTGAAATTCCTAGTTCAAGTACTCACTTAACTGAAATTTATGTTAGTGTCGAGGTCGATGCTTTTCTCTTGCTATTCTTGATAATGAAGAGCCAATGCGTTTCTTTTTTTATTTCTAATTTTATGGTTTTTTATAGGAGATGAGGTTGCAAACACAAATGGAGTAATGGGTCATAATGTTGAGCAGTTAAAGAAACTAATTTTGTTCTCTAAAAATGATTACTTGGGCGAGAGCGGGTTCCAGTTAAGGATTATGTCGATGCAATATAACATGTATGCAACTTGTTTGTTGTTGGTTGTAGAATTGGCTATTAAACATTGTGTGAAACATCACATATTGCAGACTGATACAAATAAAGATGGGTCGCTATCATTGACGGAGATGATAGAGAACCCATATGTATTTTATAGTGCTATTTTCAGCGATGAAAAGGATGATGATTATGATTTGCATGATAAGTTCCTTTAATATCAATTGTAAGTAGGTGTTGGTGCTAGTGCTATTTTTTTGTTAAAAGATAAATGTTTTTTTGGATAATTTTAAAAGTTATAGTAGGTGAATGATGCTGAATTGTTTCTTTTTACTCCCAACATACAGGTTACCAAGAAAGGAAAGGGAAAGTTTTTGGAAAGAATTCTGGGCATCAGACTTGCCTATTGCACCCTGAAGCTAATTCAACAGCAAATCCATTTGTTGTAGTGGAGTTTGATACTTATTACAATAATGAATGGGATGAATATTAAGATGATCATGTTGGTATTGATGTAAACTAATTGCGATCTGTGGAAAGTATGAGATGGTATAATAGTGTTCTGGATGGGAGAATAATGTATGCCGAGATTATCTTAAATGGGTTATTTTCGGCTTCTCAGCTGCAATAGTAGTGCTTTTTGAGTTCCATACCATCCATTCATGGTCTTTCAGTTCTATTCTCTAAGAAAATATAACTTCTAAAAAAATGGTAGTAATGTCGCAAAATTGGTGGGGATTGTAATTGGTGCTTACGTTTTAGTATTGGTTAGTGCAATCTTGTTTTTCATTTGGTTTTTCAGGTACAAGAGGAGGGATACAGAGCAATAAGAACAATATTCATTTCAAGTTCAGAATGAATTTGAAAGGATGATATCTGGAGCCAAGAATTTTTTACATAATGTCTTGGCTTCTGCAACCAATAACTTTGATAAGAAATAAAAACTTAGAGGAGGAGGATTTGGAGAGTGAGGGAGATTGAGAGTGGCCAGAGCTAGGAGCAGTAGGTGAGAGAAGGAAAGGTGAGGAGGTGGTTGATAATGCAAATGTAGCGTCAGGGATCGCTGCTAAAGGGTTCTCGTCAAAGGCAGTAGGCTGAACAACGGGAAGGCATGCTGGGGAAAGTGAGGTGGTGTTGCGTGGCATTATATGTTGAGTAATAGAGGTGGCAGCGGGGTCTGGTTGATGGGTTTTGTGATCGAGGGAGGGTACAGCGATAGGGACAGGTGAAGGAGATTGGTCAGCAGGATAGTGGCCGATGGGGATGAGGATCAGAGGTGGTGAAGTGATTGTGAGGTATGGGTTAAGTGAGGATGAGTGATTATTGTTTTGATGAGGTGGGTCCTGGGTTAGAGTAGTGGGGTTCGGTGTAGGAAGAGTGGGTGTTGTCCCACTGCCACATGTCCATATCCCACTGCCATGTGGCGCCATGCATGCGAGCTTGATAATGTGGCTGCTTTTAGTTTGCCAGCTTGACATTAACTTTGACACATCATATCCATGTCAGCACCATGTCATGATCACCGGCTAGAAAATTACTCCAGACTCTTTACTGGTAATCGAAATAAAAGCTGGTCAGTTTATTATTACGATTTAAAAGTGGCTACCATGATGGTCACAAGTCAAAATGTTAGGTACCATGGGTGAAAATAACCCGTTTATTTATGAAGGCTTTTGATTGATTTTTATTTCCTTTTTTAGTCGGGCTCCAGGACTTATAAAAGCCAAAGATTTTGTATTATAAGTTCTCTACACATTTTTTACACAATTAAATATATTATCAGTTCATTTTCTCTTAAAGACCTTATGTCTACTTAATACTGATCCCGGAGATCAAAGCTTGTCGATGAAGCAAACCTCCTGTTTGATTTAAATCAGACAGGTTAGAGGGGACTTGACTTGTTCTTACCCCTGTTGCATCCCCGAGCTAGTAACAAAACCCTTATTCTTCTACCCTATTTCTATAAAATTATGATGAGGCTCACACGAAGTGAAGGGACCCTTGTATGCCTGTATAGATAAGATTATAGCATATCGAACATATAAAGCTCTTAAGAAGTGAAGTTTCAAGAGAGAACCATTCCAGGTTCACAGATGTAATCGATCAAATGTCCAAGATTCTTATGCCATTCATTGAAATATTTGAAGCAGTGAATAGGCATATGGAAGAAATTAATGTGAGTTTACATTGTTTGGTGTCTACTTTTGAAGGAAGGTCAATTGTAGATGATCCTAAATGAATTTATAAAGATCAAAGAAGAGGATCCCCATACTGGCAAAATGATAATTTTCAAATTCTTAGGAGCCAGATAGTAAGTTAGCAAATGATGAAGGGCGATTGATTGGTTAAAATTCTTGGACATCAGGTACTGACTTTACCTTTGATCAATATGATTGGGTGGGAAAACATGGGGTACCTATTGAACATGATGAGATAGAAAGGGCTTTATCACCTTATCATTATAAATATAGGCCTTTTAAAACCGATCAATCTTTTAGTGATTATGGTAGGGCTGCAAAACTAGGGGCACCTGATGAGCTTAAAATAAATCCATATAGGAGATTTCAAATGGATGCACCACCTTACCAATATGAATTTAGGCCATATGAGATCGATCAATGCTTTGTAAATGGTGCCTTAGAAAAAGTTAGTGTTGATTTAAGACCTATTCCTAGACTGATGAGTCGATCTTTCCTTAAAGTTAGAGTTGCAACTGAGGCAATTGAAGAGGTAGTCATATCCTCAGCTTGTAATGAAGCCTTCCAACACCTAAAAGGAGGAACAAAAGACTGATCTAGAGAAGTTCAGTCAAATTCTAAGGCATTCAAAATAAGAGCTTCAGAGGAGAGGCGAGGGCATAAGCCCGAACTCAAAATTTTTAAGAAGTTGTGGTACCAGGAGGAGTCAAAGGGACCTCAAGTTGCAAGTGATAAAGTTAGAAAGAAAATGGGGTGTGACCGATGGCTTTGTGAAATGCAAGGGAGCACAACCAAGAGGATTTATAAAAAGCCTTGGCCATTCAGAGGATGGACGATGGACATCCCTCAGAAGGTTTACCCCCCATCATCCAAAGGGCATGGTTTTATATTGGTTGCTACAGACTACTTCACAAAATGGGTAGAAATTGTTCCATTGAAGACCGTTAATTAGCAATCAGTCGTTGACTTCATCATCAAGCATACACTGTTTTGGGATCCTAAAGTTTATAACCACAGACTAAGGCACTATGTTCACAGGATAAGATATTTAGGCCTTTGCACGAAATTTTAAAATTAAGCTACTTCATTCATCTCCCTACTATGCTCAGGCGAATGGGCAAACCGAGGTGACCAATAAGTTAGTTAAGATGGTAATTCAAAAATCCATTGAGGAAAATCTTTGGGTTTGGCATGAGACAGTGTCTGAAGTACTTTAGGCTCTGAGGATCAGTCAAAAATCGACCACAGGCACTTCGCCTTTCAAACTAGTGTATGGCCACAAAGCTATATTACCGATGGAGCTAATGGTTGCATCTCTAAGAAGATAGGTTCATTTAAAGCTATCAGCCTCAAAATACGCTGAAACCATGCTCTAAGAATTAGACCAACTAAACAAATAAAGGCTACTGGCGTATGACTGAACATGGGAGCAAAAGAGAAAAGTTGAACGGGCATACAATTAGAAGGTCAGACACAATTTTTTTAAAGAGGGAGATCTAGTTTGAAAGCTCGTGTTACTCATCAGGCAAAAAGACCAATCTCTTAAAAAAAGGAGTCCAAATTAGGAAGGCCCATTTTCAATAATCCATGTATTAAAAAGGGGGGTGGGGGTCTTATCTTCTAGCTGACAAGGATGGTATGCCGCATGTCAGACTAATCAATGATAAGTATTTAAAAGCTTATTTCCCATCCATGTCGGATGGGGTATATCGGTCAACTTTCGACAAAACAGGCAATTAAAAATAGTAGTCCGTACTAGTTAAGGTCGATTGGATGTTTACAGGACAATTATTATTGCAATTAAGGCCAATTAGATCTTTTGAGCTGATTTATTTTAAATAAAGTTGTGTTTGACATATTCTTTATTCATCTTTACAAAGTTATATGGCTAGCATCTTACATATGAGGCCTTTGAATTGTTTAAGACCGATTATACATGTCGGTTTCTATAGATTGCCATCACTATAAATATGGCATTGCAAAGCATCAAGAAAAGAAGATATAAGCAGAATAATGATATTAAAGATATCAGGCCATCCCCTAGGCCAATAAAAAATTATCATAATATTCAAAATGATCACCAAGGCCAAAAATTCAAATACTCAAGAAGTTGTTCTGTTGGTCATAACCCAACCAATTAGGTTATTTTTGCTTTAAAGGCATCAATAAACTCAGACAAAGCACTGGTGGAATTCTGTTGGTCCAGCGCAGCTGAATCCTTCTGCCCTTATAGTTTGGTAATTTGAAAGCGCAGGTTCTTCTTCTTCTCCTTAATTTTCTTCATCCAGACACCGCAAAGTTGCATATGTTCCACCTGTCTCTGCTGAGTAGCTTCAAAATTAGCCAGATTGGCCTGTTTCTTTTTGAGTGATGATTCCAAATCAGCCACTTCCTTCTTCAACTTCTCAAGGGCGGGACCAATATCAAGGATGATCCTCCTCTCCTGCTTGATAGCTTCCACAATCGAGACCGTCTCCTCATCCAACTTTTATTTCTTAGCATCCTTCTCTACCAAGTTAGACATGAACTTATCAGCTTTACAATAGTTGGTGATGACGGTAGGCAAACTCTTGTGAAGATTTTCAACAATGGATTTATGGCCGACCGTGATTTTTGGGCACTTCTGAGCATTTTCATGAAGATATTCTAGCAACCTAGTTGCCCGATCATGGTTGTTATCATCAATGAAAAAGTGAGAAGGGCCCTCAAAAATCTCCACCAAGTCTTTGAGCCTTCGCTTTACCTCCCTGGATATTTGATCCTTTGAATCGGCCATCACATCAGTAAAATTAGCTTCTTCATTGTCAGATGGAGAATGATCTCCTTCTACCTCTTCACCTTCAGCATCAAAATCATTCAGACAGGCTTCAATCTCATTAAAAAGAGTGAACAACAAGCCCTATCTATCTAAAAATTAGAATAATGATCCAAAAGGTTGATAGTAACAAAGAGGTGAGTACCTGATCGAGCAGTACAGGCACCGAAGAAGCAGGAGGTAAAGAGGCTGATCTGATTGGACTGGCAGTTGGAGAAACCTCAAGGGTGTGTTTTGAGGAACCCTCCATGGTAGTGGCAGTAGTAGGAATGGATTTGTTGGCCTTCTCAGAGGACTCAACTGGGTTCAGGGCTTTGCTAGGAGAGTGAGTGAGGTCTTGGATTTTGGGTGTCTTGGTAACTTTGGAAGCCGATCTGGAGTTATTTTTCTTTGAAGGCTTATGATGGGTCTTGGCTTTCTTTGATATTGGTTGATCATCAGGCACATCGATAGGCTTTTCCTTGGCGTTTACAAAAGAAATAGTAAATAAAAGAATTTATAGGGTAAGAATAAGTTCATAAGCAAAAACAACTACCTGACCATTTGATGAATTGATGTGCATAGGAGGAGGATGGCCGAACTGTCTAAATGGCTATCATGGGATCACTAACAAAGCTATAAGTAAAGCTTACTTTACTCTGTGAACTGAGTTTAAAAACCACATGACCAATGATGCTAAAAGGGGCTATGGGAACCTCGGAAGACCGATCGACGTAAGAGCACAAGCAAACGTCTAGATCGATCACCTCAGAAAAACTAGTACAGGTTTGGAGATAAGTGGCATAGCGCCCCAACCAGTGTTCCCATAGCAATTCGGCCTTGACTTGCTCTACCCTCCTCAATATCTCATCTTAGTCTCGGTAATTATACTTGCAATGATAAAAACTTTCAAAAGCATGGATTCTGCGGATGAACTCACCTTTTATCCTGGTTTAACCCTATAAAGAAGAAGAAGAAGCCCAATCATCAGTTAGTTCCCATTTTTGAATGTTCATCACTTCATCAGATGATAAATAGAAGTGCTTAAAACAGAATCCATTCCAAAAGTCTATGAACATTAGTGTCTGGCAAGGATTGACAGATAAAGGGCATAGACGCAAGTTCTTTTTTAGAAGCTCATACACCTTGGCAAGTTGCTCGTAGAATTCTGACTCCGCATAAATATGCCTACTGTAGAATGGGGAATTACACGAGTAAAGGATCGGGTAAGGGAGAGATTGTGTAAGCCCAAATTGTCTAACAACGAAGTGGGGGTTGTACGTTTTAACACCACACTTGTTGTTATGAGGATCAAGATCCAAACCAAACGATAAGTCCCTATCAATGAGTACACTCTCCCATGCCGATTGAACCTCTGGCTGAGGATTTTGGTCATATAAGTTTTCAAATAGCCACAAAGGGCCAAAGCTTGTAGGGATGAACGGGCAGTATAATGTATCTTGCTGGTCATGAGTGTTATACAAGAAGTGGAAGAATTCTTGAAAGGAGGAGTATTTACACTTAAAAGAGGATACCCAGGGAGCAATAGACTTGAAGGCTAGCTTTAGAGGCCGATTCATCATATTTTGGAAGTAGGCCATAAACCATACTTGGACGATCCAAATCAGCCCAGGCCTTGACTTATAGTTATCCCTATCCTTATCGGGTACCAGTTGATGCATGCCTCTATAAAACTAACTTAAGACAAAAGGGCCAAAAGCTAGTTTTCGCCCGTCGGCCAAGGCAAGAGCTAAGGGAAGGAACTCCTTAGTTACCTTTATGGAGCTAGGGCAGCCTATGAACCGACAAAGCTAGTATAACAAGAAAGCAACATGTTCAGCCTTATCAAGAATGGGGGTAAACTTCATGTTCATAGTGATAAAAGGGTCGTAGTTTACATGTTCATTTTTAAAAGAGATATTGTACGTGGATGTATCTTCCTTAAGTATAGGACTGATCTCTTCACCGAAAGGTTGGAGGCCAAACAAGGTGGCCAGGTCTAGCAAAGTAATCGTCATTAACCCTCCTCTAAACATGAAAGCATTTCTAGATCGAGACCAGAAAAGTGACATGGCCGAGATCAAAGGTTTGTTAATCGGTATCTCAACTCTAGAGAATTAGAGTATGTCATAGATGCTAATGAGTATGTCGTAGATGCCTATTTCTTTCTATAACTGAGAAAACAAGGTTTCCATACGAGCATGCCAAACTAAAAACTCCTTTGAAGGATTCGGCCAAGACCTAATTGGGATGTTCTTATTCTATAACAACATGTCATTAGGCCAATTGAACCTAGGGGGATCATTTTTCCTAGCAACGGGAATAAAGGGATCATTTTTCCTAGCAACAGGAATAAACTCATCTACCCACTTATCGTCCTCAACAAGTATAGGGCCTAAAATAATATTACTAGGACACTCGAGATGTCTGAATAATACCTCTGATGTATAGGTGGAAGCTTGGACGATGTTGTTAGCTCTCTCCAAGCGGGCAAAAGGATCGACCTTGTGGTCAATTGGTGAAGATGTTGCCTTCTTTGATTTGCCCATTATGATGTCAAGCTACAAAAATGCAAAGAGTTCGGTTAGAAACGTAATTGATCGATTAAAGCATGTTAGAAAGAGGGAAGACAAGAGACACACTCTGCGAGGATCCTCGAACAATAGAGAGTTGAACGTTGGACATTAGAGAGAGAAGCTCTGAAGTGAGAGAAAGTAATCTTCTACAGCAAGTGGGTCAAATGATTGGGACCTTCTCTTTTTTATAGGCGTAACTTCGGGCAGATGAAAAGACGCAATGATTGACGAAAATGCCCTCATTTAGGCAGTAAATTTATGACAGGGGCTCGCGTGGGCTTGTCGCCGCTGAATAAGGCCTTTTGGGCCAAATAGAGTTGCAGAATCAATCCATCAACCCAAGCCTCAGTTTTGATCCTAGGGGGTATTGTTTGCACCAGCCCAAAATGGCCCAAGACATGCATTCAAAACCAAATGAAATGGACTAAAAACCCATCTCACGGAGCCCACTTGGCATTCTAACGACTGCAAGTACTCATTTTTAGGAAGTCATATCCATGCCTTCATTCAAGGCAATTAGGAAAGCTTGCCTTAAGATGAATTAAGGAAGTCAATTATTTTCTTTAGCCTAATTAGGTAAGTTTCATTTTTGATTTGTTTCCTTAAGTTTATTTAGGAAGACTTTTGAATGATTTTTGTTTCCTTTTTTAGTCAGGCTCTAGGGCTTATAAAAGCCAAAGCTTTTGTATTGTAAGCTCTTTACACATTTTTTACACAACTCAATATACTATCAATTTATTTTCTCTTAAAGACCCGGTTACTTTATATTGATCCCAGCTATCAAAGCTTCTAGGTGAAGGAAGCCTCCTATTTGATCCAAATCAGACATGTTAGAAGGGACTTGACCTGTTCTTGCCCTTGTTGCTACCCCTAGTTGGTAACAAAACTCTTATTCTTCTACCCCATTTCTTTGAAATTGTGATCAGGCTCATACAAACCCATTTAAATATTCAAAAGGTGTTTGGGCCAATTCTCATTATTTTGAGGCCGAACACTTTCTATAATCAATCACAAAGAAATAAAAGTTCTTTTCTTTTGCCTTTTAATAATCAAGCCAATAGAATAATAATAAAGATGTTGTATAACTGGCTATCGATTCCTTCATAGTAGGAAAAGGTCAAATGTATGGAAGGATATCAAACTTTAGATTTATTTCAATGTAGTTACTAAATTTTTAATTTATATTTTTCTAAATATCAAATTTCTATTTAATTTCATAGCAGTCACTTAAAATTTTTTTCAGTATATGAACAATTCAATATTATTATTTTAATATAGAAGTAAAAGTTTTTCACAAATAAATCCATATTTTCTATACATTTATAGGAAATGAAGAAGAATTGAAAATCATTTTGATTTCATCTAATATAAACAGACTTATTCTGAATGGTATTAGAGCCAAGGAGAAGGTAAACCTAAATCTTTTGTGATTTCTGTACTAAACTAAAAAAAAAAATAAAAAGATTGAGGAATTAAAATAGTTTTGAAGAAAAATTTAAAGGAGTAAAAGTTTTTGACAGTAACTTTTTTTAAAATAAAATCGAAATTAAGTTAAAAAATAAATTGAAGTTTAATATCTAAACTGCAATAAATGTAAAATTAAATGACCACCATTACATTCAACCTTAGTAGGATAGTCTACTTGAACTTAAAATAAGAAAAAAATTTGCCTACTCATATTAGATATTTAGTATATGTAATATTAATGCAAATAAAATAGACAAAAATTTCTCAAAATGAGAATTAAGAACCAAAAATATACGAAGGATGCCGAATTCTCACAATTAACAAAGATGAATTAAGATCTGCATTTTAAATTCAACATTTTTATCAAGTAAATGAAATTTGAGAAACTATATTAGTGATAACTCAACTAATTAAACGTTTTTTTTTCAAAGAGAATGATAAATAATAATGCACCTTTTGAAGAAAAATGGGTTCCGCCAACAATGCACAAAAAAACAGATCAAGAAAGGGTATTGAAATAATTTAATTAATTTTTTTCAGCTCTAATTTTTCTTATTAATTCATTGAAATATTTCACATTGCTTTGCAAAGAGTAACGAGACACCAACTTGAACTTTTGTGTAAAATAATTTATTGCCTTCCTCTATTTGTAAAATTATATATCCATTTTGTTCATTTGTTCCATAATTGCCAATGTTGCAGTTTTTATGAATTTCCTGATTTTTAGAGTTGAAAAGTTTCCAAAACAAACCCAAAATTTTTTAAAAGAAAAGAAATCTTATGCGGTATGATGTGCTAAAATAAGTATCATTGTTAAATTTTTGTCATTAAATTCTTGAGATTTCATTGACATGTTTATCATTATGAGCAATTAAAATGATTTTACATACAATTAATTAATAACATCTCCTTTTTTTAAAAAATGATTTATATTAATATGTGTGCATGATGCACTGCAGTATAACAAGCAAATTATCCTATAGATCAAAAATAGTAAATCAGTTTAATTTCTGGTTCTAATGGTTTCTATTGATAGCTTTAATTATCCAAAATAAATAAAAACCTTCACTAGCTACCACCATCGTATGATTAAAACCAGCTGAACTGAGCTTTAACCATAACTAAACCCTTCCACTCCAACCATCTCATTGAAACTAAATGAGCAAATTACAGCCACTACTAATCTATATTGCTCTCTTCGTTTCCACTTATAAGAACCCTTTCTACTCAACTCTTCAAGGCAACCCCTGGCTAATACCTCTTCTTTACGTACTTTTGTGGGCATTTGTAATCTAAAACAGCAAAGGAGTGTATACAAATTAAGATGGACGTACGAGGATACTTTTCTTTGGCTCTTGTCATCTTTTTCTTTTTCTTCACTCCAAATCCATGTCTTGCGCAAAAGATGAATGTTATTGATCGTTGTTGGAGACAAAACCTTAATTGGCGAAGAAGCCGCCAGCAACTGGCTACATGCTCTGTTGGGTTTGCCGGGAAGATGAGTAACAACATTGGAAAAGGTGTTGTTCACTATAAAGTTACTGATCCTAGCGATGATCCATTAAACCCTAAGCCCGGAACCCTGAGATATGGAGCAACTCTGGTAGATGGGAAAGTGTGGATAACTTTTAAAAGGAACATGAATATCGAACTTGCTAAACCCCTTCTCATTAGCAGTTTTACTACCCTTGATGGCCGTGGTGTTGACGTTCACATTACTGGCAACGCTTGCCTTCTTGTCTACAAGGTGGCCTTTTTGCTTCTTCTTCTTTTTCTTCTTCTTCTGTCCATAATCAGTATACAATAGAGGTTAACTATCTAACAGAGACGATTAGTTTTTAAAATATTAATAAGTGATCACAAAACACTAGCTTATCAAAAAAACTAGGATTTAGCATCACCACTAAGACAAAATGTTCACCCGGCGAGCTTGGATGGCTTTGGCCCAGCCTAAGTAGGTATGGGAATTTCATAGCTAGAAATTTGATTTGAATGGTGGAATCTAAATAGTTTAACATATGCAATTCTAATTGCAATAATAACAATTAAAATATATTTTAAATTTCATCAAATGTTTTTTTTGCCACTATTATAAAAGGAAATTCGATCTCAGGTGGGATCAAAAGTTTGGAGATATCTTGGCTATCAAGCCAATGATGCAAAACAAAATTTCATCAAATTGAATCTCAAAAGAAATTGAACTGTATAAAAAAATTGCCAGTAAAGTTCCGATGTTTAATGATCACGTCGGCTAGATATAGGTAACATTACACAAGATGATGAACAGGCCCAACTTATTCTCTGAATATATGGTAACTTATGTGATTGCAATTATTTGCCTTTTAATATTTTAGGACAGAAGTTTGGTGACTGAATAGGGTATGTGATTGTTCACTAAAAATTCTACATTTGTTTGCAAAATTCAGGCAACAGATGTGATCATCCATGGCTTAAGGATTCACCATTGCAAGGCAGTAGGACCTAGCTCAGTGAGGGGACCAAATGGACAAATGATGCCACTAGGCCAGATGGATGGGGATGCAATCAGGTTAGTCACAGCATCAAGAGTTTGGATAGACCACAATACACTTTATGCATGCCAGGATGGTCTCCTTGATGTCACTCGTGGATCTACTGATGTTACCATCTCTAACAACTGGTTTAGAGACCAAGATAAAGTTATGCTTCTTGGTCATGATGATGGGTACGTCAGGGACAGGCACATGAGGGTGACTGTTGTCTTCAATCATTTTGGTCCCAATTGCAACCAGAGGATGCCAAGGTGGTAACATTAAACTAAATGGTTTTTTAATTGGCCCAAGTCTATGTATATTATTAATGTCTTTAACAAATTTATTATTTTCACATGAATAAATTTCAGAATTCGCCATGGATATGCTCATGTTGCCAACAACCTCTACCAAGGATGGCAGCAATATGCAATTGGGGGAAGCATGAATCCTAGCATTAAGAGTGAGGCTAACTACTTTATTGCACCAAAATCAGGAAACAAAGAGGTACACTCAATTATTTTTATCGTTGATATTCTTTAAATAATTAAATATTTTTAGTGTATTCTATTTTTATATAGATCAAACTCTTAATCTATTGATACCTTAAAAGGAATTATATTCTATTTCGATATTTTTTTAATGTAATCTTATGTACATGAAAAAGCATTAAAAAAAACTAGTAACATATAATTTTTTTTTTTTTTGGTTCCCCTTTAAGCAGGTAACGTGGAGAAAGGGAATCACTGAAAAATGCAAGCCCTGGAATTTCTATTCTGTGGGGGATGTTTTTAAAAATGGAGCTTCATTCGTCCAAAGCCATTTAGGGAGGGCAAAGCCTAAATATAACAATCAACAAAGGTTTCGTGTTGAAGATGCCAGGTCTGTCAGGTCATTAACAAGCTCATCTGGTGCCTTAAAGTGCCGTAGAACAATCAGATGTTGATGAGTCAAGAACCATAAGGAGAATAAAATGAACAGCAGACACAAAGCTTGATTATTGATATCAAATAATTTACATAAATTAACAATTATTTTCATAAATAATTAAATCTTGCCCTATATATGCCATTTTCATGTGTAGAGCAGTAAGAGTTTATAGAAGAAAATTAATTATTTTATTTTGATTATAAATTAAACTTATATAGTCTTTTATATGAAACTTTTCTCTTCCAAGGTTTGTTGATATTGCTAATATTTCACATCTACTTTATCATCAAATCTCCCTACAGCATTCCCTCTAAATTTTTTTATCTACTTCAAGCATATTATATTTAATCATAATATGTGTAATATTTATACAATATTTATAACACTAAATAAAGATGCATGTTAAAGTTTAATTCAACAAGTCAACGAGGGAATAGTCAAGTAGTAAATTCTCTCAAATCACATTTTCATGTGCCTGCCCCGTCGTCAATTTAAAAGATGATGATTATTTCCTTATTTTGTAGTCTATCAAAACTTAAATCATATCACCTTTCGATTAGCTAAAAAAAAATTAATTGGACAAATATAAAATATTTATAATAAGCATCAAGAATCTAACATATGACCTGTCAAAGTTTCAAACATGAAAATGAACTGGATTAATTAAAATAATGGTAATAATTCATTTTTTTTATACCTTCATGGATAGTGAATTATGAAAAATTCAGGTTCTTTCGTAATACTGGGTGGGTCACGTTGATGGGATCAAAGAATCAGGAAAATGAATTATACTGTTATATATTGCCAATACATGAACACTAACAAATATAAAATGTAAACTAACCTCTGTGTAAATAATATAACTATATATAAAACATAAAATTCAATGATCTAAGCATGATTAAAATAAGCTTAAAAATTTTATTATTTCTTTGAAGTAGAAGCAGAAGGTCCTTCTAAACGAATGTAATCATACATAATCCCCTGAAAAGGGCTACTACTTCTTGGTTGTGTCAAAAAGATTGTGTTATCTCCTTGAACAAGTCGACCACCTGCTACATCTACACTGTATAGCCAGTAAAGTCCATGAATTCCATGCCTTGCAATTGAATTGTCCTTGCCTATCACTCCACTTGAGAATATAATATTCGATTTCGGATCATTAATTCGAACCTTGAATTTAACAAAAATTCAAATCTGTTTTAGTACATATTGGAATAATGAGCTCATTATATGCCAAATGTATATCAAATTATATATATACACGCATGCACACACCTGCAATTCAGCAATAGTTGCTGATGCAATTGCCACACGCAGCTTATAAATGGAACTTTTATCAACACTGTCTAGTGTGAACTTGATTTGCCATGTAGTTCTCTGGTATGTATTGTCAGCTTTTTTCCTGTTAAGGCAAGTGATTAACAGCAGAGACTTTAGTAGAGCAGGCCCAGTTCTGAGTAAACTTAACCTGCGCAAGAAAAAAAAAATCGCACCTGTTAACCTGAGCGAAGAACCAATCTTTTCTATAATCACTGACACCAACAGTATAAACTAAGTCTCCATCAGGATATAGTTCTGTATATCTGTCCCACAGTCCATATTGCCTGAACCTGTCAATAAAACCCATAAATCCAATATGATTAATGCCGGCTAACTTGATGATTAGCCCTCAAATGTTGAATCTGATTCTTTTGTGGCTTACTTGTCAGGATGATTTACATAGAGTCTGTTGATGTACACAGGATTTGGATCAGGAACATAAAACTCTGCAGCTGAACGGTCAGGAATTCCTATTTCCCATAAAGTTGGGCCATCTCTTGGAGGCTTGTACACAAGATCACCCATATCAACATCACAACCTATGCATTAATCAACACACATTATGTGTTACGAAGATGTTCTGTAATGGAAAAAGGAACTTATTTTCAGAATGAAAATTAGCAAATACCTGGGGTAATGTTAATGACAACATCATACCGGTAATCACCAATAAAACCAGGAACCCATGCATAAAGATTATAGTCACCAGTACGTATATTATTAATTGAAAAATAACCATTTTCATCTGCTTTACTCCAGAATTGATATTCCTGTAAGCACATGCAATGTAATTAATATCCATATCTGGGAGACTATAGAATTGGCAAGTTTAAGGTAGAAGATGAACAACACCTTGCATTCCCTCTGCCATGATCCTACATCTCCTGGTGGTGCCAATCCTACATAAGCTCCATTTGCTGATATGTAATCACCACTAACAAAACTAGGCATTGTGTGATCATATATGAACTCATTAAGTGATCATATAATCAAACAATAGAAGATCAACCAAAAAGAAGAAAACAAAAAATTCCCATATAAATTCAAGAAAGGGAAATGTGATTCTCAATTTCCATTCCATTTTCTTAGAAACCAAACAATCAATTAGTAAGGATAGATTTGCAGGCCATGCCTACCTGTCTTTGACAAGTAGTCTGCCACTCACATCCCCTCTTTGCTCTGACTTCTGATAATCTTCTGAAGCGGGGAAACAATAGGGCCAGCTTTGAACTTCAATTTCCATCTGCAACATATCACATTAATCAGTCTAAGTACTCTTATTTCTTACAAGATTATATAGTTCTCGTTCATTACAAGTAAAATCTGACATGGAATTTTTTTTTCCCTGATATTATAGTATTGTATAACCTGTTCTTTAGCGTCCTGCCAAAGAAAGAGAGGATCATCTCCAACCATCACAGAATTAACATACATAAAAACAGGACCAAATACTTTCTTCCAAGCTTCTCCTGCAGCAAGTTTTGGCACTAAATCTTCTCCAGTATAATGAGCACTGAGAAACACCTGATTAATAAATTAATTTGTTAATTTTGACTTAACCCACAAAACTTATTCAATATTGTGAAAGGAAAAGATGAATAATTAAGCAAGACTTTGTTCATAAATGAAAAGGAGGCTAATTAATAATTAACTGAGCACTTACTGAAAGGGAGGTAGGGCCAACATGGGAGGTCAAGTTCTGTTTAAGAGGTCCACCAGTTCGAAACTCGTTGCTAGGTGTGATTTGCCATAACCCCACAGATGGGTCCATGGAAATCCAACCATGAACTTTAATGTCTTTGTTCTCACATGAATATTGATACTTGTCATCCACCTATACATAATTACCACGTTTTAACTTGTACGATCAACTAATAATGCAAGTTAATTAAAGGTACGTTTCTCCCTAGCATATTTGTTGTTTCAAGCAGCGACAAGTTCAAATTTTCTTAAATAACGGTTAAGAAATAGGTGCTGGGCAAATATACCTCTCCTTTGAACTCAGACTCGACAGGATTGACCAGCAAGACTGCCTCAGGATAGGCCAGGGCTTGGCCTCTTGGTGGCAAACGGTCATCAGGTAAAGGCATATATCTTTGTCTATTGTCTGCAACTGCCATGTAGTGAAACCTGTATATATTTATGTCCAATATCCATATCAAATGAACCCACATTGTAATTTTAATTACTATCAACAATTAGTACGATAATTAAGCCCAAACAAAGAAAAAGAAAAGTTTGGATTAGTTACTTGTCTTTTCTAAGCTTGAATGCAAGTCTGGTTTCTGCAAGGTTAAAACCAGGCCATTCCTTCAAATGCTCATATATGGCATAGGAGTAGAATCCTGAAGAGCCACGAAGCATTACAAACCTGCAGCATTGCACTGGATTCATCAATATAGAGCATCTTTAATTGGTTTTGTGCGCACAACATTAATCCACATCCATAAGTATTATGTGTAAAGCTACCTTTTGTCTATGTTCAAGGGAATGAGCATGTCCTCTAAGGTGGAATCCCATGATCGTGTGAATGATAGCTCCACTTGTTCTTCTGTTTCCACGACAACCTTAAAACTTGTTCCTTTGATCCTGCATAATCACATCTTCATGATTCATCTTTAGCTTGAAGCATTTAAGAAAATTTTAATGAATCAACAATCTTGTTTTGAAGTTTTAAGGACCATGCAAAAAATCTAAACAAAGATTAAAGTTGAATATTTTTAAGCAAAAGAGGACAATATAGTAACTAAAAGCTGAGAAGAAGGAACATAGTACATACACGTCAAAAATTCCACTTGTTCCTGTAGTTGCTGGAGAGCTCCAAACCAGGTCCCAGTACCTACATATTGCAAATATTGAATCAAATTAAATCACAAATTTAAGGGTTAGATAAAGAATTCGTCTATACCCTCTATTTGATTCATCATTAAGAACTTCAAGCAAGTTGTCAATGCCATTATATTGTATTCCAGTGACAATTCCTTCTGGATTCGAAAGAGTAACTTGCAGGATTCCATTATCCATCATCACCTACCATGGCAATAAACGAAAATTATACATTCATTTTTGCTTGTAATGTTATCATCTACACAAACATATATAAAGATTCAAGCAAAAGAATCCAAGGACTTTTAACACCCAGCAAACGTAATTTACATGGTTATCTTGAATATTGAGTTGCACTCCTCGTAGTGGCATGTTAAGGCCCTTATCAGTTTCTCTCCGTTGTCAGCTCTGATGATTATTGATAGAAGCCAGCAAAAGTTTAACTTACATTGATACAAATTTTGAGCAGATAATATGAAAATATATATATACATGGACGTATAAAGGAAATTGCAAGCATGTGTTGGCTTTTAGCTTTCCTTAAAATGGGAGTAAAGCATTCTTTTCACTAACTTTGTTCTTTGAAGATAATCTCTTTACTTGGTCGTCACTCGCCGTTACTACAGTTTGGTGGACTATAAAAAAACGTACAAGACTGGCCATTTATTTCAGCCAAGAATTTAATCTATTGGACCTAAACAACATGGCTGGATATCTTAAATCAATTGCTTTTAGCTCATGATTAATACTACAAAATTAGAATTTTTTATGCTCTTGGCTACTTTCGGCTGCTAATTTTTATGCTAAAGACTCAACCTTGTTGGTGCGACGGCTTATTTTATACTATATCAAAGGCTATTTATAGTTTGGTAGAGACCAAACTGTAATTAGAACACAAACTAGTTATTTGTGTTATCCTTTTCTTTTTCATAGGAATTAAACTTGACTCGCACATTAAGTAATTGAACTAGCTGTCGTATGAGATTGACAAAAATAGACATTCAATACCTCATGCCGTATGTAATGTGTTTTGCTTGTGGAGTTTGGCACAAGAAACCAAGAATGTGTTTTCATTCAATCGCAAATCCAATCTATAACAGAAATGAAGAATGATGAGGACGTTAACAGAAATTGGGAATTGCTTTTATTCAATAACATATCCAGTATTATGCTAAATACATCACATACGTGTACCTCCATGTATAGCTCTTCCTTTCATTATAATTTCATTCATATACAACAAACTACTCATCCTATAACAGAATATCATAACTATTTATGTGGGAATATACATCAAAGCAAACCATGATGAACTTTTGTTTGTTGCTCATGAAGATGGAGGACCTTCGAGACGAATGTAGTCATACATAAGGCCCTGGAAAGGACTAGTGCATCTTGGTTGTGTCAAGAAGATGGTGTTCTCCCCTTCAACTAACCGAGCGCCTGGTACATTCACATTGTACAGCCAATAGAGCCCATGTATCCCATGTCTTGCAATTGAATTGTCTCTCCCTATTAGACCGGTTGTAAATAAAGGGCGTGCAGAATTTGGGTCATTGATGCGAATCTTCAAAAAAGGATCAAAGAAACGTTTGGAACAAAAATTTAACCAATATGGATTCACTTATAAATACTAGAGAATTTTATATTCAGTCATGAAGAGCTGCTACCTGTAGTTCTGCCAGAGTTGCAGATGCAAGGGCTACACGCAATTTATACGCACTCTTCTGATCAGCTTTGTCAAGTTTGAACTTGATTTGCCATGTAGTGCCTACATGTGTACCATCATCTTTCCTCCTGAAATAAACAGAAACTTGTGGGATGAGAAAATTTTCTAATAACTGTTTGATCTATAGTCGACTAAAAGAGGGCCAGAAAATGACAAACAAAACAGTACGTAGCATCACAATTGCCAAAGTTCCCCAACACCATGAATAAGAAATAGCTGTGTTTTAGCATGGCCATTTCCACAATGTGCAGGAAACATAGAGTTGTGATGCGGATTTTACTATCAGTTTTGTCTTTCAAAATTTCATCATTTTAAATCACTTCGGTTTGTGGCATCTAAATTCATCAAGCACACAACTATATGCATCAAATCTCAATTATGGTCAAGAAAAGGACTGAAAAATTTCATCCCACCAAGCTAACGTTGAAAGAAATGCACCTCACAACCTGTGCAAAGAACCAATCTTTGCTATAATCACTGAGACCAACTGTGTACACCAAGTCCGCATCAGGATATAAATGCACATATCTGCTCCACAATCCATACTGCCTAAACCTGCCAGTACAAAGGAACAATAAAAGCATCATTCTGGAGAAACATTTTTGTTGTTACAGAATAGGCCCAAGCTACATAGGGTTTTCATTTCAAGTCTTAACACAACAAAAGTATCTTGTTGGATAATGTGAACGTATATGTGGCAATCATGTGACAGTATTTTTCAGTCAATCCAGAAACAAAATCCAATAAAATGCGTCTGTCCATCTTATTATTTACTAATTATAAAGGATTATAAAGAATGTTTATAAGGAGAGCCAACCTGTCAGGATGATTAACAAATAATTTATTGACATGCATTGGTTCTGGATCAGGAACGTAAAATTCTGCAGCGGAACGATCAGGGATGCCTATTTCCCACAGCGTGGGTCCATCTCTTGGAGGCTCATATACAAGGTCACCCACATCAATAATACAACCTGCATAGGATGTTATTTGAAACCTATAAAATATTCATCATCTATTGTAACTGATTTAAAAAGATATAATGATAGCTGAACAAAAAAAACCTGAGCATATGGTAATGACAGCTTCACATCGGTAATCTCCAATATATCCAGGGACCCATGCATAAAGATTATAGTCCCCAGCAAGGACATTTTTAATAGAGAAATAGCCATTCACATCTGCGATGGTCCAAAATTGGTAGCCCTATTGAGAAGAAACAAGCAACAAAGTGAAGTCAACAAATCTTTGGTCATGAACTAGATAATCCTAAACCAGATAGAGAAGATAATTGAATAACCTTGCATTCTCTCTGCCATGATCCAACATCACCTGGCGGGGCCAACCCTACATAAGCTCCTACCGCGAACATATAGTCCCCACTCAGATACCTAAGCATTAAAGGAATAAAATGTATTATATCTATGCAAAAGGAACAATGGGAAATAGAAATAATCATTTATATCTATATTGAACCCACAACTTACAGGTCTTACACAACTCAACCCAGACTCATGGGTGTAGCTATCTATATCAAAAGGAAGTGCTAAAATTTCATGTTGGCAGTCAGTCAGCTATAGGGAACTTCTAGCTTGCAAAACTGGAGGACCAATGTTAAAATACTCCAAAGGCAATTTAGTTATATAGGTTCTAAGTGATAAATAAAAGTAAATCTAAAGATTTAATAAGGAAAAATAAATTCAACTGCAATCCTTAATTCATGTAGGTCTAAAATTTAGAGCCTTGAAAAATTCCCAATGTTTCCAATTATAAATTCAAACATGGTCTATTTTTTCACTCAAAACCTTAAGAAAATTCATGGGGATTCAAGCTCAACTTTTTAAAAGTTTTTTTAGCATTAATCCAAACCAATCCCATGACTAGTACATCTCATAATGTTAGCACACTACATATTAGAGTAATAACACTAATAAAAATAGCAGAAAATATATAATCAATCCTTCACCACTTGAGGGCCTTTATATAAAAAAATTTCTCAAATATATCCAATATGCTTGTGCCACGCTCCTTTCAACATTTAAGTTTCTTGTCTATCAAATGTATCATTATGTTCATGACTATACATTAGGCATTTAGAAAGCCTACCTGTCTTTGACCAGAAGTCGACCACAAATATTCCCTCGTTGTTCTGACTTTTGAAAATCCTCGGAGGCTGGGAAACTGTATGGCCAACTTTGGACTTCAGCCATCATCTGTAGATTAACTTAGACAAGTTATTGTCCATCAAAGGCAACTATTCAGTTGTTTTATTAATTAATAAGAACATGAACTTGCAATCGCTTTTGTGGTAAACCTTCATTTTGGCATCTTCCCACAGATAATGAGGGTCATAACCTGGTGGAGAAGAATTAAGATATATAAAGACTGGGCCAAAAACTTTCTTCCAATGCTCTCCAGAGTTAAACCTCAGACCAAAGTCTTTTCCAGCATAGTGTGAACTATGAAACATCTAATGAAAACATATGAATTAAAAAATTTAGTCAAACATAAGGTCAATAATAACAAATAAGTTGTGATGAAGACATAAACGTGCATGGCGCCAGCAAGATAAAATATTCCTCACAACTACATCCAAGATCAGTCACCTACAGCAAGGGTGGTGGGGCCAACATGTGAGGTCAGGTTCTGTTTGAGGGGACCACCAGTTCGGAATTCATTGCTTGGTGTAATTTGCCAAAATCCCACAGGTGGATTGAAGCATATCCAACCATGGACCTTATTATCTTTGTTCTCACATGAATATTGGTACTTGTCATCTACCTGCATAAAACTATCACATGAAAATTCATAGGATTCTCATTTGCATTTCATGAAATCAAAGAATCAAACATCTCAAGGTCTCATCAAAATGTTTTGGCAGGCTCCAGTGAAACTCAAACATTGATTGATCAGGTGGGAACAGGTCAGTGATATCAAAAGTATTGTTATAATTCACATGAATATGGTAAATACAAAAAAATATGAAAAAAAAAACTAATGAAGTTGTAGGATTACCTCTCCTCTAAGCTCTGGGTTCTTAGGATTAGCAAGTAGGACAGCTTCTGGATAGCCCAATGTTTGACATCTTCCTGGCATACGGTCATCAGGTAGGGGCATCCATCTTTGCCTATTATCTGCTATGGCCATGTACTGAAACCTGTCCAGTCAAACAAAGAACCCCCACAGTGCAGTAGCATTTTTCATAAGGGTCAAGGCTCTGGAACTCACCTTTTTCATTAATCATAATAAAAAATACATAGGACCAGCAGTAGAATGATAGATTAAGACACAGTCTCCTCAAAAATACAATGAAAATTTTTGAATTTCTACTGATAGTTATATGTTATAAATAACCTCTTCTTTACCCATGCAATATCTTGGACATGCCAGCATATATTATAAAAAGTTGTGAATTTGCTTACTTGTCTTTTCTAAGTTTGAAAGTAATCCTGGTTTCGCCAAGTTCAAAGCCCGGCCACTCACGCAAGTGCTCATAGATGGCATAAGAGTAAAAGCCTGAAGATCCACGGAGCAATATAAACCTAGAGGAAAATGGAAATCACATCTAAATCTTTTAGCAAAAAATCTCATCACAACACAGATATATTTGGTATGTATACACATAAAATCTGAGCAAAGACCTTTTATCGATGTTTAGTGGAATGTACTTTCCCTCTAGAGAGAGATTCCACATTCTTGTAAATGAGAGCTCAACCTGCTCCTCATTTTCCACAATTACCCTAAATTCTGTTCCACTTATCCTGCATGATAACCAGTTGTTCATTCACACATCAGAAAAAGCATTAGCTTCTTTTCAAGCAACAGCATAAGCATGCTAAAGAAATTAAATAGTTCTTCAATTTTTCACAATTGGAGTGAAGTCTAAATCTAAAATTGCATATATCAGATAATGCCTTTCAATTGAATCAAAAGCATAAAAGATAAAAATATGCACAAATTTAATCTTCTAGAACATTGTACCAAAACAACAAAATTGAATACAGTAATGAACTTATATTTCATTGGCCCAATCTCTTTTCAGTCTGATGAAAAAAGTACGTGTATCTGAACTTTCTACCTGGTCATGTGATAAATATTCTGTGGATAATTTAATCACTTGGCACAAGAAAGAGAGGACAAAAAAAAACAAATCTTTGGCTAGATGAACGATGTTAAGCAATCAATTCTAAATGTAATGTTTGACGAAGCAAATGAAAAGGGCATACACATCAAATATTCCCTTGCCTCCTACTGGATTCCAGAAAAGATCCCAATACCTGCACAATTTAAGAAACAGTCAATTTACAAAATGTGATATGACATTAAGGTCCATCAATTGTTTGCATAGAATAGTTTAAAAAGGAAAAATTAAGAACTGAGAAGCATCAGCAGACAACAGCCAATTACAAGGCCAAAAATTGCAATTCTCAATCATTTGGCTCAGTTACATCAATGCAGTAGGTTTTTACATCTGCACGTCAACAAATGTCATCTGGAAGATGTAAGCTAGGGAAGGTATTGATAACCAAATACCTGGCACTGAAAAACCAGGAGCTCAGAAGAGAGGCAGTGCTGCCACATGCTATGTAGCCCCAGAGCTACTGGACCAGAACTTCGAAAAAATAAATATGAATTTAAAAACAGAGAAACTGAAGTATTTGTAACATCACGTACCCTCTATTTGATTCACGATTAAGAACTTCAAGCAAATTGTCAATGCCATTATATCGTATGCCAGTAACAATACCCTCAGGTTTTGATAAAGTGATTTGAACTATGCCATTATCCATCACCACCTACAGAAGGCACAGAACTAAACTAAAATAAAGTATGTAAACACAACCTAAACATAACAAACAGTTGCTATTCTTGCTGCAAGTGAAATCCAGACCAGCAATATTCACTCCACCGTGTATCATAATTTCAACAAAATTAGCAACAGATGAATAATAATAATAATAACAATAAAAAAGTGGAAGCATCAAAACAAAAAACTTTTTGCATTAAAAAGAAAAAATTGAATTACATGACGATCTTGTATATGCAATCGAACAGCAGGATAAGTCATGGTGCCGTAGTTATTATATCCCACAGCCTGGTTACCATAATGCAAATGCCAATCTTGGTTCTGTACATCTGCAAAAAAAAAATGCTGTTGTATAAAACGTGGAAAAAAACTTATAAAAATAATCTCTGCTCTTGTTTCGGTTGCTTTAGTAACATAAAAAAAAAAAAAAACAATTCCGTTTTCTTCTTTTGTGCTTTTTGCATATATATTTAGATGAAAAAAGAAATTTGCTTACTAATTGATTACTCTAATCTGAAACTGAGAAATGTACTGTTTTAAAAGTTATATGTGATTTGAATTCAATTCAACAGGTTAATTACTAACTGGTGCGGTCTCAATTCCTGAATTTAATGGATCTGCAGCCAATTTTTTTCCCTTTAATTTCCAAAAAATAGAATTAATTATTGTCCCGGTCATGCTAATACCAGAAAAAATTGGCCTGATGATCATGATAAGCAGTTCCTTTTTTTTATGTATAAAACGAGAAAGGCTCTGTCGTCAGGTTTAAACGTCGAGTATGGTACACATGAATAAGATTAAAAAAAAAGAGTGAGAGACTCGAAATCGAAGCGATTGAGAATTCAGGGGAAAAAAATTATACAATGAAGAAGAAGAAGGGGAAGGAAAGAGTTGCCTACTTGCGGGCACAGGAAATTGAGAACTGGAAGAAGGATGAGAGTAGCGATCGCCTAGATGACGGAAGATATCTTTCAGCGTTTTCCTCATATCTGAGTGGTGGCACAGGCAGTGGCAGGGCAATGGCGGCAAAGAACGGTTCAACTGAAACTGTTCAAAATGGGAGTACTTATCTTCGGCAGAAAAGCAAAGCAAATTGTGATCGTGTTGTTGGCTCCGACACTTGGAACAAAGCCTCAACGAATTCTTGTGCGAGGATGATGGATCCCTTGAATAAAAGCATCAACCTTCTTCTGCTTGGGTATCAATTTTCAATTCAAAGCTATTTACGTGTGGATTTCTGGCTACTTCTACAAACGAATTTTCAAAACCTTTAATGAAAATAACAACAGTAATTTCAAACTATAATTAAATAATGTTCTCTTTAAGTTGGCCCAACCTATTGTGGGCTCTGGCCCTCACCCATGAATGCCAGGTTCAAAAATTCACAAATGCAGCCATGATTGGATTCAAATGAAAATAACAACAGTAAATTCACACAAAGTAGAATTGGGAGACCATTCATTTCATGAAACCAACTTTACTAAAAGCCTATCTTCAAATAAAAGCCGAAGCTCATTTCCAATGAGGAGGATAAGCTGCCATGACAATGCACCACCATCAGTTCACAATCCAAATGAGTTTTTAACTGTAACAGTATGCCCTCAGTTAATTACACATATCCAGAAAATTGGAATAAGTAGCCCGGGGGATGTGATTTACATAAAAAGCCCTAAATCTGTACCGCCTTCTCGCCTGCTACTGCACTGGATTATTCTCTGTTTTCCTCTGGAAAAAAAATGATCCTAGTATAACAGCAATGCCTGTAATTGCAATGGTGAATATTAGCTTTCCCCGTGAATAATCTGGCGGCTGCCTCCTTGGAGCACCTTGTGGTCTTTCAGCTGCCCTCACATTCCTTCAGACAATCAAAATAAATTAGAATCGTTGAAAGATGAAAAAATCTACAATTGCTGTGAGACAGCCAATCAATGCGAAAGGAATATAACACTCCACTCACAGTATTTTTCAAGATCCTCATGCATAAAAAACATAAAAAGCCAATCCTATAATGATAAATCACACTCCAATCAGACAGCACATCATCCATCAGTTCCCCATGCCTCAATTTAAGCCCTTGCACTTCTAAAAATTAACGAACGTTTTCCTCATGCTCAAATAATTTAAGTTCATAAAACTTCTAAACATTAGAGCATTATATACCGTTTGCTACTTATTTATTCATATATAACATATAATTCCTAGCAATCAATACCTAAATTATGCAAGAACCTAAAAGCACAATGAGTTTAAATCACAAAAATCATAAACTCATGGATGAAACGGTAATTATGACATAAAGAAGCTATTTCATTAGTTCTTGCAACAACTAATAAACCACACATTGATCTCCGCATGGCCAACCTTAGTGAGTTATTAACATCCTCTCAATTTAAGGATCTAAAATCGTGCAAAATTCAAGGACAATATTGCAGATTTCTAAGAGAGAACAAAATTAAAATTATAATCTAAATTCAACAGGCACTTCCATTAATTTCAAGCTGCGTCGCACAAAATCAACTACTTCAAAAAATTATCATGAAAGTTTAGCATGCAGACTCCTCCTCGGCAGAAAATTAAAAAGGCTAATCAAAGATGTCAGAACAAGCTCCAAACACACTCCAAAGGAAGGACTCTATAATTGGTGATTATGAAGTTGGTGTACATACCTGGAAGATTCCGCAATATTATTTGATACACCAGTGCATCTACTTTCATGGTTGTATCTTTCTCTCAATCTAATGTATTTATTGCACAGATGACAAAGTTCTGTCCGGTTCCCACATACCTCCTGAAATTTCAAAAATAAGAGGAAAAAAGTCCACATAACACTGGTGCTTAAGTATATAACTGAAAACCATCTTGTGATTTTAATTATAATGCTCCTACCTGATGCTCAGCTAGATCAATTGCAGGCAAAGGAAACTCACAGAATTCACATGTGACAATCCTTTGAGGACAATTTTCGCCTTTATGGATCGCTAATACTTCACGCTCCATTGTCTCACTGCAGAGTGAACAGGCCACCTGCTCAAATATACAAGGCCAAGATGATACAGAATACCCAAGATAACTTCACCACATAACATAATTCAAAAAACCTTAACCATGATGCAGTATGTTTTGGTTTGTCTTTTCACCATACATATAAAAACAGCTAAGGACAATAAAAGTTGAAATCTTAACTTCAACACCAAAGAAAAAGAAAAGAAAAAAAATTTCATAAAAAATCACCCTCAATAAAAAAAAATCCAAAACAAACATGCAGGTTGAAGAGTCCATCACTCACCAATCCAATTTTATGTAGGTGAGAAATTTAAAGCATGGCATCAACATTATCTATCATTTTCCAGAATATGTCTCCTTCCACCCCAAAAGCAAAAGTTTAAGAACTTAATAGACATGGGACACCAAAAGTATTGCCTCACCAACCACAAACACACCTTTTGGCACTTTATCCTGTGTCCTACCCCTACCTTATTCCCCTTCTATCACTTGTATTATATTACTGATGAAAGGTGATCCCAGTTTTCTACATTATTTTATGCCACCCCACCCCCCATCCCCTAACAACAAAAAGCTTCATAGCAGAAAAGCAGACAAAAAAATCTATTCAGTTGAAATAGGCAGAAAATAACTCTTTTCTTCAAAACACACTACATAATTTCTACGCTGAATAAAATAGCTTTAAATAAACCAACATACTGGAGCATGAGTATTCGAGAAGTGTTCGTCATAATGCTTTTTTGGGACCATATCACCACAAACTTTACATTTTTCAAGATTTCGAGAACAATGTGCAGAATGCAAATTGAAGTTCGTAGAAGGGATAGCTCTCTCACTGGAAACACAAAAACAAACTATCAATCAGCTGAGTGGTTATGTTGAACTAACAAACACCTAATCAACTGGAACATTTTATAAAATAATAAATAATTATATGACTGACATCAATAATTTCAAGATGAGAAGTACATCAAACACGTATCATTCAGGGGGAAAAAGATGAGAATCCCAAATATATAACAAGGTCCATTTTGAATACCAAATACTTCCATAAACGATGAAAGACAAATAAATTTTACGATGAAAGACAAATAAATTTTACGATGAAAGACAAATAAATTTTCTGTAAAATCTATGACACTATAAACACATAGATTTTTAAAATATCTAGAAACTTATGTTCCACATATGAGGTAGGCACAAAAGATAAATTGATCAAGCATATGGCCTCCATTAGAATCGTTAGGGTCCTAATCATAACCTTAAGGGACTCAAGGCCAGCGTCAAATGTATGAGACTTCAGTCTCTCCTAGTGCAGCAGTTAGGTTTTTCAAGTTTGATTATCCCAAATTTCATATTAATTGGCCCAGAATTCCTGAATTCAAATGCATCAAGTTTCAAAAATTCACCAAACCGTCCCAAAAAAAAAAAAAAACTGTCGAGACCAGGCTGGTTTGATTCAATTCAAAGATGCAAAAACACCAACTAAAATGCGATCAGATCAACCAACTGTTACACAGAATTCAAATAATCAATATAAATAATTTATCTAGAAAAAAAAAAACAACAACAACAATAAATCTTGATCCTAATTTTAGGAGTAGGATGGCAGAACCCAGAATCTACAATTTCTACACCAAATAAATTACTAAACAAAAATTACCAGTGATTGCACATAATTGTGCTTTCCTCCGATGCAACTGCCATATCGCGATGCAAAAACCGACGTTTCCTATTATCAAAAAAAAAAGAAACAATTAGGGGAAATTTCGGCCATGAGCAGACATTAATCATCATTGAAACAGCGAAATCGAGTTCAATACATCTACCTAAAAATAAAATTATTTCGATTTTGAAGATTCGCTGCTCTTGAGATAGTTAATTTTTCACTCAAAATTGCTTTGAGAATTTCGCGATTTGCAGACTTGACGACGAAGACGAAAATAGACACAGAAAAATTGATCACTCGGCTTCAACTAACTTTAGATGGCAGGACTTTGAGGACATTTAGGTCCACGTCTATGATTTTTGCCCAAATAAAATCATAGATTGCAGGCTCAACTGTGCCTACGAACCTTCGTAGAGTCGTATGTTAGGCCTAGTTTAAGCCCACCATGGAGCTCTGGTAAGAGTTCAACAATCCATGCTCTAGCCCAGTTGACCTTTCTGCAAGCACCATTGTTGTTGATCTTCATTAGGCATTTTGCAAAAACAAAAACATCAATTTTGTTTGTTGAACTGCTAAGTATAGTGGTCCCATGAGCAGTCCAGGTAACAAAAGATATGGATATTCAGTTGATGATAACAAGATTTCAACTCCCTTATTGAGAATTTAACATTTGTACTGGTAGTTCAAAAAAAAAAAACTGCTAAGTAAAGTGCTTTCTCTTTTTATTTCAATTCTCTTGGATAATATACACTAGACCAATATGAAAAAATGCATTCTTAAAATTGTCTCGAGATAAAAATAATTTCAATTGAAGTGCAAACTGACCGAAATTACATTTACTATATAAAAACTGGAAGACAATTTCTTAGGGTTTTTGTAAGTAAATTTATGTTAAATTTTAGTGATTCTTAAGGGTTTGTTTGGTTTAAATGAAAACTTTATAAATTTTATTTTGAATTTTAAATTTTAAATTTTATGAAATTATTTGAAACTAAATTAATTTTTATTATTGAAGTATTTTGGTTTAAATGAATTTGGGAGGGAAGATGAGGCCGACGGCAATCTCAGGCCTTGATCCTCCTGATCACGGTGACAATTCTTACCTTAGTCATGCCGCGCTTTTTGCTTTTGATGGTTTTCTTAACAAGCAACCTTCCCGACCGATCCAAACCAAGTCTTCTGTGGATGTTTCGAAGACTTTTGCTGAAGCAGTAGCTAATAACAGGGAGACGATATTACCTGCTATTTCCAAGACAGGCTCATACCAAGCCATAAAAGTG
>CATIWM010603883.1:0-12118 GCA_949671775.1 Mallotus repandus | reverse complement strand
TTGAACTACCTGAAGGGCTCAACATACATCCAGTCTTTCATGTGAGCAATCTACGGCCTCACCATGAAGATAAAGAAGATGACAGCAAAAACCAGCCGAAGAGACCTCCAATCTCCAAGTTCGAGCCAACAATGAAGATTGTTGAAGAGATCCTAGCAGCAAGAATAGTAGCTTCCAATCGGCGCAGATACAAGGAGTACCTAGTGAAGTGGAAGGACCAAGGCGAAGAAGAAAATAGCTGGGAGAAGGAAGATGACCTAAAAGCTTTCAAGTACAAGATCGACCAGTTCATCGAATCACAGTCGACAAGGGCGTCGACCGCTCGAGTGGGGGAGAATGTCAAGGGGTAGCATTTTGTAATCATAGGGGTATTTTAGACAGTTCATAATTATTTCATTTTATGTAATTATAGAGGAGTGATGGCTGGAACATTGTGATGTCTCCTCCTACCATAGGTCATTGTGCTCCTTATGCTCTTTAGGGGGGTGTGACTAGTCATCGAAGGCCTAGTGCCGGAGATCTAGGCACTATAGATGCTGGGTGTGTGCACTTCTCTTGGGTAGGTTCCCCCTGCCTACACCTTGAGGAGCACAGTGTCTGAATCGATGAATTGCCTTCTGTGATGAATAGCATAAGTAGCCCCGTTATCTTCTTATCGTGTGCCTTGTCGCTTGTGCTTGTGATCGTTGTCTTGCTCTCGCCCTTTGGGCTATTATGTTGGCTTTGTATATCTTGACTCGGATACTAATATATTTTCCTTGTGCTTACAGAATTATTAATCTGTCCCTGAGGCTGGCTTGTTAGAAGGTGTTCTAGATAAGCGCCGCACGATCCCTTTTTGTGAAGTTTTTGCGGGCCCGTGACACACTACTGATCAAATATTTATGAGCATTATCAACATCTCTAGTCATAATTATCATTATCTTTTCTGTATAGTAGCTCCCGAGTGAACTTGATATGGAGCTAATGCCATAGGCTATGAGATTTGAGGCAGTACTACTTGTTTTGCAAGAAAAATGTTGGTGGGTGCGCACGGATCATCATTGATGTTGGATGTAATTGTAATTAATTTAACTTTTTTTATAAAAATTTAAAGAATAATAATAGGTGTCCGACATAAACAATACGTTGCTACATACATAAAATTATGGAAATATTTTAACAATTTCACCCGCCATGTCATGATTCACGGATCAAGTGACTACAAGTCTGTAGTGAGACCAATCATTATCGGTATAAATACTGGAGGAGTAATGGCTGCGGGTAGCTTTGACTTTTTGGAAAACTTACATAAAAAAATTGAAACGGTTGACATTTTCAACGCTTTGATATTGTGGCCACCAGTGTCAAAGACAATGTACCATACGTACGTGCGTGTGATGAACGGATTTAATCCAACAGCCATCAGAAGAAATTATGTGCTTAATATTATATATAATATTTCAACTCGCTAAATTAATATTCAAATCTTATTAGAAAAATAATTTTATTTAACTGAAAATTTTTGAATCAATTATAAAATTGCGATCAGATCTTTAATTTCTAAAATATTCACCAAATAAAAAAAAAAGAATAATTCTCAATTATATTGATATGAATAAAAAAAGGGAAAATCAAAATTTTTTATATTTTTCACATCAAAAGTACATATGAGAAAATCATATTAAACATCATAATTGACGTAAAATTAATTCTGCATATGTTACATTTTTAGAATAATAAGAGGACACTATTCTCAAAACCAAAAAAGAATAATAAGAGGACACATTCATTCTCTACAAAAAAACAAAAAATTTGCTTTGCAATTTTCCATTTTTGTTCTACTATATCCGGATGATCCAAACTTACCTGTGAAGCTGAGCTCCTGTTAAAAGGTTAGAAACTATTTGGCATTTCTATTACCACCTTGAATTGGTAATAAATTATTTATTTTGACAATTTTGACTTTTACAATCTTATAATTGACCTATAAAATCTGTTAAAACAACTAAAAGGGCAAATGTGCATTTTCACCCTTAATTGATGAATTTTATTATATGTTGGGACCAAAAATTTAAATTTATAATTTTTTTAATATCATAAAAAATTTATAAGTCCATTACTTAGATTTCAACTTGATAAATTATTCATCACTCACTTTAAAAATAACAATTTGTATTATATTGATAGATAAATAAATAAGTTGAAATTTAAAATAGATAAATATGATAAATTTATCATATTAGTGGATAAAAAAATCAGATTTTAAATGTTCCATTAGACTAAACTTTTTATATTTTAACTAAATAGACTAAACCTATGCTTTTCCACTCATATTTAAATTTCAAGTGAAACAAAAAAATTCAGCTGAAAATTTCATATTTAAATGGTTTATTTGGCGAGTCCGAAATGACTTTATTTGGAATGGGAAAGTTTTCTCTCCTCGTCAGGTGATTAATTTTGCGGGTTCTCAGCTCTTTCATTGGGTCCAAGCTCAACTTCGGTGTCCTTTTATTGCTTCTCCTCAGATTCATGATCATTCCTTTGGTGCTCTTAGCTGGTCTAAACCTCCTTCTAGATTCTGGAAAATAAATGTTGATGTTGCCTTGTTCGCATCTTCCAACAGAATGGGCATTGGCTTGGTCTTGCGTGACGAAAATGGTGCTTTCACTGCTTGCAAGTCTGTTCTTGTCTTAGGTTGTTCTGATGCCCGTATTGCTGAAGCCCTTGGTGTTCGTGAGGCCCTGAGTTGGATCAAGAGGAATTCCTGGAATTCTATTATTATTGAGACTGGTTCACTAGTTGTTTTTCATGCCATTCAGCATCATTGTCAGGACGATTCCCCTTTTGGTGTTATTATAGATGACTGCAATAACTTATTACTGCATCATCTAATATTATTTTGTGTTTTATAAGGCGATCTGCGAATCATGTAGCTCATTCCTAAGCTCCAGCTGCAGGCTCTTTGACAGGTCCTATGCTTTGGGTTCAGCAAGCCCCAAGCTTTATTGTTGACGTACTCTGTTCTTATTTTCTTCATTAATGCAGTTTCCATTTTATCCTAAAAAAAAAATTCAGCTATGATACGTGGGCTCAAATTTTCCCCGTCTAGTAGGTAATGAGAAAAAACTGAGTAAATTAAAAATTAACCAAATCATCTATAAGTCAAAATTTTCATAAAATTCTTTGACAGCACTAACTGAAATTGAATATTTTGGCATAAAAAAATAATTATTTGGTAAAGATTCACTTTACAGATATAGCCTGAATCTACGAATCTCAAATGACCAATTTATCTTAGATTATAAAAAATATTTGATAAGAATGTTCAACCTTTTATTTTTTCGATATTTAATAGCTATAACAGTTTCTATTACTTTAAATCGAGTTAGTGAATTTGTAAGAAAAATAAAATTCTTTTGATGTCCATTTATTTTTTACATATAATTTAAATTCGAGATATTATTTAAATAAATTCAGACTCTTTAACACAGTTGATAACTCTTCGTTTTATTATTATAAATTTTTCTCCCCGTAATAATTACTATATAAGCAATTAGCTTGGCAAGCGTCTGTCATGCGGTCGTCCATTTTGAATTTTAGGTTGATTAATGAATTATGATTAATTAATCTCTTGATGTCGTTTTAAGAATGAAATTAAAAGAATTATTAAATCCAAGGTCCCTATAAAGCCAAAGTTTCATAGCAAGAAAGGAAAATAATAAAAAAATGATCAACAAATTATTATATATAAATAACAAAATTCTGAAAAAATAAGTTAATTATTATGTATAAATATAGGTAATTTTTTTTACAGACATCTGGTATCCAGTATTCTGTAGAATTCAATTAATCCAAATTCGACTCGAGAAGGATCCTGAAGGATGGCAAAAATCTACTTTAAGAATTTTAAAGTAATTATATATTCAAAACTCGAACCCGAGATCTCTGGTTAATTTAACTGTACATTATACATGTCATGTGTTATTCTAATAATAAAAGTATAAAATGTAATTAATTAACTAAGATGTTGAAGAAAATTTTTATTTACACTTAAATGTAAATATATCTTATGGTAAAATTTATAATATTTTTATTAAAAAAAATTTATAACATATTATATAAATATTTTATATTTTATTAATAAAAATAAGATACATATTTTTATATTATAAAATTTTCCCTTTAAATATAATATATTTAGTATAAATATACATTCGTGCCACCCATAATAATCGGTAACGTTGACCATTAGCTAGGAAAATAATTAGATACTAAATTGAAAAACCAGAAAATATCCATACACTCTACCTCAACGTTTGACTGTTTGGTTTAGTTTCCTTGAACATTTGATGGCCTACGCCCTTCTGAAGTGACACATATCTAACAAATCAACCAAAGCCAATATTAAAATATACAATAATTGATATTAATTCTATAAACTGAATAATAATTGTTGAGATCCGAAAATCTAATAATATCTTTGTTAATGATCATAAAAATATATTCAGATGATATAATGATGATAATTACAAGTACAATATCAGAAAAAAAAATAGTCAAATAATAATTTATCTCTAAAGATATCTTAAAATTTAGAATTTGATTTCTGTTATCATCGATTAAAAAGAGATGACTATCCCTTATTGTATTGTTCATCGATACTAAAATCATATGACCTTCTAATTTATCAATATATATATAATAAAGAGAAATTACTATAAAATCACAAATTAAAGGCTTTGATCCTTTATGCCTTAATAATGTTAAGGATATAAACAACTACTTCTAAAAAAAAAAAGAATCACTTAGGTTAACTCTATTTATGTTTTTCATTTAATGTTTTTAATTATGAGGAATCATAGATTTTGTTTAATTTAAAATAAATGAATACATTGAATAATCTAGTGGTGTAATTTCCTTCAAAACATATATAAGTTAATGGTTCAACCATCAACCCTCTCTCTCCAGTTTCAAAAATGGATATAGAAAAAGAATATAATTATCTCAACATCTATTTTTTATGTATATATAAGAATAAAACTTAAGACATTACTTAAAAAGTTTAAATTTTCCTTCATTATGAGCAATTATTATTGATTATTAAACTCAAATTTATCAAAAATATAATGCAGAAAGTCTAGTGCATGATTTACATTAACATGACTTAAGCTACAATAAGGCTATATATTGTTCTTCAATTGAAAAAGTAAGAGAGAAAACACAAAATCTATATTGTTTTTTTCGAAGGGTTCAACTTCTGTCAGTACCATAAATGGTGTAGAAGGTTTGTGCCACAGTCAGAAGAAGGAGAATCAAGGCAGCCAATGCAGATATAAACGACCATGGTGTATCAAAATAAGTATACTTAAATCCTGCCCATTGAACATGCCAACTATTCTTGTAATACTGATGAACATCATTAAACAACCTAGCCAAATAGCACTTATCAATATCAAATGCAACTTCTTTACCAAGATTATTAATGAATCTTGCAACTTCTGCATCCGTACCAAAATAATTCTCGAAAATGTTATGATCACATAAGTACTCAACATCTTTGTAAGTGTTCACTAAGCAATCCAAGAAAGTTGCGTATGTTGTGAAGTGCTTTGATGACCCGTTATGACACTGCTCATAAGCTACACAATTAAGCAAGAACGAGCTCATAGCATCATCAATTGTTATGGTGGGCATTTCTATAACTCCACGCCTGAACTTCACCACCAAGAAACTGTCAGCCTTTCCTTGAGTCAGTTGGATTCCGGCACGACGAAGCTTTGACACACACTGAATTATATGACTTGGTGTATGATCATCATCATTTAGAGGGTTTTGCTGGAAATCAATGTAACTTGATCTAACTAAATCCAGAAGGTGCCTACCTTTAAGATTACTGTACCTGGCAATAGCACCATCTGGCCGTTGTAAAGCATAATCAAAGAAATTCAAAGCTAGAGTAGACAAGGTTGGACTTGTAGATTCATCTTCTTCAGGAGTTCTTGATAAGTCAAATAAACGTTCAAGAACAAAGAAAGGCATTTGATTCTCAAGTCTAAGTAAATCCCTGTAAAAAAAAGTTATGATCCATTGCATGGTGAAAATAGGATCATCATCTTCAACTTTTATTACATCTGCAACTTTCCGAAACAATTCGATAATGAAACAACCATCAAGAACCATCATTTCAACAAATTCATCTGAGTCAAGTTGAATAGTTTCTGAGTAACAGTCTCTTGCTTCCATTTCAAGAGATTTAATTGCCTTTAACAAGTCCTCCAAACATAGGCTTTTAGTTCGTATCCTAGAAAGCAAATTGCCTAAGTATCTCCATTTATGTTCTTCAATCATCTTAAGGTGCGGTTTTCCATAGTGATAAGGGCCTATTGAGACAATATGAGGTTGGTAAGACTTACCGTTGATGTCTGTGAAGCTTTGAGGCACTCTAAAGATGCAACAAGACGTCTTAGCAGCCGAGTTGGTGAGAATTCTTGGTGGGTTTGAGATTTTTTGATGCATCAACTTGAGACGATCTTGATTCACCTCCCAAATATTTATGACACGATCACCATGGATTTGTCCTTCCTCTTCTGTGGAATTGCTCCCCATATGATGAAGAGTCAAACATTCATGGGTCTCATATACAATGTGTTGGTACAAGGGTCTAATTAAGTTGCAACAAAGAAAAAGCTTTTTTGGTGTCACGAAAGCATATGTACTTGGCTAAATCGATGGTTGAAATGATGGGTAGTAACAGGCTGGCCAGAGAGAGAGATTAAATTCATGATCAGCCTTAGAGATGAGCAGTGCACTTCCTATGCTGTGATTGAATTTGAGAAGACGGTTCTACAAGGCCAAATGGGTTCATTCACTTCAACCAAATAAACACAAAATGGGTTTACCAGATTGTTTAGATCCAATTTCAATGCTCCAATTCACAAGCCTTTTTTTCTGATGGAGGCACTAATTCCTAGGTCTGTTTATAATCAATGTATCCATAACATAAGCCCTCTAAACTTGGATGCGATGATTAATTAACTTAAATTTTAACTTTTCGACCAATTATTCCATTAACTTGGCAAATTTGGTCAATTAGCCTTTATTAACTTTTCAAAAAAATTAAATTCAGTCCAAAACAACTTCTTTTAACTAATTCACCCCAAAACTTTCATTTATTCCCTAATGAGGTCAAATTTATCAATATTAAAAATATGAAAGACATGAATTAGTAAAAATTAAAATTAAAATTCATTTTTTAAGAATTAGTATTCAATTTAAAATAAACTAAAATTAAAAACAGAAAAATATAAATAATTTTTAAATTTTTTGCATAAATTAAAAACAAAAAATAAGTTGCTTCTATTTATCTTTTTAATTATGCAAAATAATGCTCATTTATATAATCAAATAATTATGAATGTGGTTTTAAAAATTGTTATATTTTTAATTTTAATATTTAAATATATAAATATTAAGAAATGTAAAAAAAGTATGTGAGTAAAAATAAAAGATTGAGAATATAAAACATTTTAATTATACGTAAATCATAAAATATTATTTTAAAATTTTTTAATTTTTTAAAAAATTGTAATTAATTTAATTTTAATTGTACATTCACATTAAAGAAGTAGAGAAAAATTTAGAACTTTTTTAAATTTTAACTAAATATAAAATTTTAAAGTATCAATAATTTTCAAAATTTAAAAATAAAAAATTAAATTGCATTATTTATTAGACGTTTTCAATTTTTTAAAAGTCAAATTAAAATTATCAATTATTTTTTATTTTTTATTTTTTATTGATGAATATTAATAGATATAAAAAATATATGAGTAAGATTAACAGACTAAGAGCACTAAAATTTTGAATATACATAAAGAAATATGGAAAAATAAAAAATTCTTATTTAAAAATTTCTAAAATTTAATTATTAAAATTGAATCTAATTACAAATTTATAAAATATTTTGAGTGACTTAGATAAAAGAAATAACGATATAAACTACCCACATGAAAAAGTATGGGAGATGTGTTTTTGATAGAGTAATAATTTAGCCGAAGAGTTTTTGAATAGATGGTTAGTTCATTCTTTTTCTACTAATTATTTAATTTCGATGCATGCTCCTAGGAAGATTCAGTGCCCTTCTCATCTGCTCTATAGAGATGATGTGCTTATTTTTTGTCAAGCTACTATTGACAATGTCAGAAAAAGCGTTCATATTTTTAATGATTATGGTGGTCTTTTTGGTTAATGGGTAAATTGGAATCAATCAAAATTATTTTTTGGGAGTCGTATTTCTGCTGCTTGCATGAATTCCCTTTGTTCAATTGTTGGATTTTGACGTGGTTGCCTTCCTTTTATCTATTTGGGTGTTCCTATGTTTCTTGGAGCTCCTAGGTGCAGATGGTTACAAGGAATTGCAGATAAAATTCTTTCTAATTTTGACAAATGGAAGAGTAGTACATTATCCATGGCAACACCTTTAGCTCTTATTAATTCTATAATTTATGGCTCTAGCTTTCCTCCATTCTTTTATAATTTATAAGTGGCCCTCTCAGTTGCTTAAATTCATAGAAAAAGCCGTAAGGAACTTCATTTGGACAGGGGATATCAAGTCTAAAACATTAATCATTGTCAAGTGGAATCAATGTTGTGCCCCATTAGATGAAGGTGGTATTGGATTGAAAAAATTTTCTTGATTAAATCAAGCTCTTTTATGGAAGCTTGCATGGAGAGTTGCTTGTCAGGACAATTTTATTTTCTTCTTTCTTAGAAGCCATTTTCTGAATTTTTTCGGAAGCTTCATTCTTCTCATATTTATTCTTCCATTTAGTCTTCAATCAGAAATTGTTATTTGGAGATTCAAGATAACTGTCAATGTGTGGCTCATCCTTATTCGAAGCTTAGCTTTTGGTTTGATAATTGGCTTGGTTATGCTATTGCGGATGCTACCAATGTTCTAAAGACTTGTTACAAATATCTTCATGCCTTGATTTCTGATGTCTATTATGGGGGTTTTTGGCACTTCACTTCCTCTTTTGTTTCGGCTTTTCCTCATGTGGTTGTCGATATTAAAAGTTCTATTTTCTCTTCTGCCCCTATGGATTCCTATATTTGTGGATTTTCTTCTACTGGTAGCCTTTCATGTAAAGCTACTTATAATCACATCAGAATTGAGCTACCCAAAGTTGCTTGGAGTAAGGATGTTTGGTGTCACTTTTTGTCTCCATCTCGCTCCTTTCTTACTTGGAGAGTTTTACATGGCAAGATTTCAGTCTCTGATTTGTTGTGGAATAAAGGTTAATACTTAGTCTCTTGTTGTCCTTTTTATCGCAATGCAAGTGAATCTTTGGATCATATCTTTACCCGTTGTCATTATGCTATGGCTGTTTGGTATGCGCTTGGGAGTCTCTTTGATTCCTCTTTTAATTTCTCTCTTGAGATTGTTTATCTTTTTAAAAGTGCTATGAACGTGAAATTCTCCTCCCAAATTTCAGTTCTTTGGAAAGTTGGGATTCATGTTGCTATTTGGAGTATTTGGACAGCCCAAAACAATTTAGTTTTTAAAGATAAGTTCATCCCAATTTCTGTTTCCCTTCGCCACATCTGTCAAGCTATTAAGGATGCCAAAATATTCAAATTTGGAACCATGTGTAATTCCCAAGCAGATTTTTCTGTTCTTCGACGTCTTCAGATTGCTGTCATTCCGTGTTAGTTTCCTATGGCAACCCCTGTGATGTGGCTTCGTCCTCTTTTAGGTTGGACAAGGATCAATTATGATTGTGCAGCTCTCGGTTCTCCTGGTCTTGTAGCAGTTAGCGGTGTTTTGAGAGATTGCAGGCGTTCAACTATATCTTCCTTTGCTACTCCAGTTGGGATTAAATTTGCTTTTGAAGCCGTGGTGCTTGCCATTTGCTTTGCTGTTCAAAAAGCATATGATCTTCTGCTCTTCCCGATTTGGATCGAATCATACTCGATTTTTGTTGTAAATCTGCTTTGGTCTAGAAATGTTATTGTTCCTTGGAAAATTCGTGACTCCTAGCAGTGTTGTTTGAACCAGCTGGCTTCTCTTCAGTTCTGCGTCACTCACATTTATAGAGAGGGCAATCGGGTAGCTGACAAGCTTGCTTCTCTGGGTCTGTTTTGCAAAGTGTGCATTGGTGGTCTTCATATCCTCCTTGCTGTCATAGTTTAATGCTAAATGATGCTCTTAGCTTAGAGTCCTATATATTTCATTAATCTTGTTGTTTTCTTTCTTAGCCTTGTGAGTTGTTTCAGAATTTTTATGTTTTTTTTTCTTATTAATAAAGGATGTTTCAAAGTTAGTGATGAAGGTGCTAGGGGGTGTCAACTGAGTTGGGATGCCCATGTGCACCTACTAATACTTTGCTCACCACTATTTCATTAAAAAAAATAATAAATTAATTTCTTTGAGGTCAATATATGATTTAAATTTAAATAAATTAAAATATTAAAACTTAAAAAATTCAAAAATAAAACATTCTAATTTACATTTAGTTGAAATTTCTATGCTATCCATCTTTTATTTTCACTCATATTTTTAATATCTTTTAATATTTGTATGCATAAAATAAAAAAATTAAAATGAAAATTAAATTTAATAATTTTTAAAACTAAATATATAATTATTTAACTATATATAAGCACTATTTGATCAAAAAAAAATTTAAATAGATGAAATTTAATTTTTAAATTTTTAATTTTTAAAAAATAATTGATCATTTTAATTTAAATCTATGCAAAAAAATTAAAAATTATTTATATTTTTCTGTGTTTTAATTTTAGTTTATTTTAAAATTGAATATTAATTCTTAAAAAATAAATTTTAATTTTAATTTTTACTAATTCATGTCTTTTATATTTTTAATATTGATAAATTGAACCTCATTAGTCAATAAATGAAAGTTTTGGGGTGAATTAGTTAAAAATGTTGTTTTGCACTGAATTGAATTTTTCTGAAAAGCTAATATGGGCTAATTAGTCAAATTTATCAAGTTGGTGGGATAATTGGCCAAAAAATTAAAATTTGAGTTAATTGACCATCACGTCTAAGTTCAGGGGGCAAATTGCTACTTTATTCTCTCCATATGCATAATCACAAACGCAACAAATAAGTCATAGCTCCTCTTGACCAAAAGAAAAAAAAGTCATAGCTCCAGCGTGAAAGAAAAAGTCAAATCAATATTTACAATAGGAGCCATCAAGACTTGGTCTAATGATTTAAAATTTAGAATTCAACGTTTATTTTTTGGAAAAAGATTGGTGTCGCACTGCGTTACAGGCTCATATATATTCTTTTCCTCTTTTATAGCTAGAAAAAAAATTATCCGGATAAAAATTCACAAATTACCACAATTTTTAGACCTATCATCCTTCTTACTTAAACTGTAATTATTGCTCTCGTTAAGAAAATTATATATATATATATGATGAATTATATTTCAACCTAATTTATTTATTTGATTTTATCTACATTAGTGAAAATCTAATAAATTTTTAATATTAATTAGTGGTTTAAACAAAAAATTTAATTTAATTTATAATTTTTATAAGTAATATTTTTATTTTTAATATTGCTAAATGAGAGAAAATCAACTAATGGTAATTAATGGGCATGAGTTTGATGAAAAAACAAAACAAACTATAGGCTAAGGGGGATGGAGTTGCTGAATTTATATACTTCATGACCCATAAAAGAGCCAGGAAGAAAAACACAACTTAAACTTGTTTGAGAAAAAATTTAGAACATAAAATTCTAAATTTTATATTTCAGAGAAAAAATTCACTCAAAATTGAAGACATGACAAAATAATTTATTAAAAAAATTATAAGAAGAGCTTTCAACTCTCACAAACACTCAACACTCATAAAAATATATAAGACTCTTAGTCTTGTTTTCTTCTTCACTCACTTGATGATTTACAAAGCTTAAATGTTTGGGTATTTATTGCAAGTTATAAGAAATACACACCACACACTTATTTAAACTAGTTAATTTCTTACCACACAAATAATAAAAGACTAATTAATTGTATCCACACAAGGTGTTTATTTTCCTACCACACAAATAAAGCTAGCTAGGCTAATTAACTTATATCCACTTACTAAAAAAATAATT
>CATIWM010603780.1:0-15134 GCA_949671775.1 Mallotus repandus | reverse complement strand
TCAACATGATTTTAACAATTGAAATTACTTAGTGGGCCAAGATCCATATTTCACCCTACTTGAAGTAAGTTTTGGCTTATCACTTAAAGTGTGGTTATTTAGGTAGGTAACAATTTACCAATTACATCTCATGTAATTCTTGGATATTTATAGGATATTGACATCACATGTACCGACATATCTTATCTAATGCCCTAGGTCCAAACTCGTTTTGATAACCTAGTTAAGTCAAACCAACTCAAACATATGGATATCACCATTATCCATATCTTATTTAAATGGCTTTATACCTAATGCTTTAGCATAACCTATATATATCAATCCAAATCTTGATAAGTGTTGATAATTGGGAGGCATTTTTAATGACTTAATATTAAATGAGGGTTTAGTTAGTTTTTATCTTATTTAGATATTACCATATTGCATCACATACATGGCATCACATGCATATTATATAAAATAAGATAAACGTGACATAGCATGGCCCATATCTAAGTTGATCTTCATAAGCCAATATGAAGATCAAAGGTCAAGCCTAGGTAATATTACAAATACAAGCTTGAGCTTTCAATTTAGATCTCCATCTTCTTATGGACCTCCTTCTTGGGCTCCCATCTTTGGATCTCCATCCTGAGCCTCCAACTTGTACTTACACCTTAGGCCTTGATTTACATTACATAAGTTGTTGTAATTTAAACTATTCTATTACTATCTAATAATAATAAAGTAAAATAAAATAATTACAACAAATAAAATGACTTGCAGGCCATATTTAAAAATACAATCCATAAAATAATTAAATCCAATTACATTAGTCTAAGGGTCATGCTATGCACCATGCATTTAACAACGCACACATATTGCACAATAATTCAATTAACATGGAAATTTAATTATTATATTCAAAAATATGTGTGACAAAACCATTCAGGGTCAAGGGGCAGCGTCCCTAGCGAGGTCTGGGGGTAGCGCCCCTTTGCAGGGGTTCGATGGCAACGCCCCCGAAGGTAAACAATTTACCTTAACTCCTTGAATGAGTTGTTGCTAAAATCCCTAAAACGATGAAAATTTCCGTAATTAAATTATAGTCCAATTAATCTATTCAAAACAGATCAAAAATGATTTTTTTTAATTAAACAGTCGCCACTTAAAACCCTAATCACTGTAATCATATTACACTTAAACAAATTTAACGAATCATATTCTGCATAATCTATAATCATATTTAACAAATCTGTTCAAAATAAGATTTATTCTACATAATCTGTTTAACACTTAAACAAATTTCCCCTTTGACAAAAATCTGTATAATCACAATATTTCTATTTAACATTTAAATAGAAAACGAATTTGTTGTTTTAATTAATCATATTAATTAAAACAGAATACGTAATAGATTAGTGATCATATTTGAAAATAGAATTACTGTGTTATTAATAAAACATAATACATATATTGTTTTTCATAAAAACAATATACATAAATCAAAAAATCAAAATTATGAATACAATTTAATCAAATTCAACGTTTATTAACATTAATCAAATTAATGTTTAATTCTGTTTTCATACAGATTATTAGGAACGTCACAAAAATAAAACTGTTTGATATAATTTTTGAAAAACTCCTTTTCAAAAATGAAACAAACACCCAAACGTATATCACATATATACAGAATCAAATTAATCGAATTACAAGCGGCTCTGATACCACTATTGGGTTTCGTGATACAAAACGCAGCAGAAAATTAAAATTTTTATCACGTACCCAAACCCAGATCCATGCAATTCCATTAATTGATTTAGTTAGGGTTTCCAAAACCTTACCACAATCGCAAGTAGAGGCTAGATTGCTGGAAGGATGAGAGGAGGTTCACACTGGTGACACCCTACCTTGAGCTTTTTATTTTCTTTGAACGGATTGAGACGTCTCCAAAAGGATGCGTCCTCTACTAGTATCCACATGAACAACCTTGATTCAAAATGAATCTATGTGTGCTAGCACCTTCTTGATTTTCTCACCAAATCAAGAATAAATGAACTCTCTATGTTTTTTTTTCTCTAAGGAAGAGAAGATGAATTTTTGGTGGCAGAATATTGTGTGTATGAAATCGTAGAGAACATGATATATATATATATATATAGACTTCTCATTTAGGGTTTCACTTACCAAAACACCTTTTGTTATATACCACATTTAATTCTGATTTAAATTTAAATACCAAAATAGAAATATATTTTCCTATTTATTTAAGATAACCATTACCTTAAATAAATAAATAAATATATATATATATTTCTATAGAGTTAAAGTGGGCTTAGTAAACCTATATTCATTTTGGGCCTGTTCTAAGTGTGTGACCCTGTAGGTTCACATAACGCTGGCAGTGGGCCTAAAATCTCAATTTAGGCCTACAAGTCATAAGTGGCCTCTAGTAAGACATTATAACTACCCAAGTTATGTGAAGGTCGATAATCTAACATAACCTAATTACAGTCAACATTGTAGTCCCTTTATCACATGATATCTAAATTGAACATAAGGCATAGTACATGTTATCCCTATACAGTTTAATAACATTATGACTTGATTCCAAGTAGACTGAGAATGATAACTCTTTATCAATTCATTTCAGCATGGCCATGCATTTTCTTTTCAGTCTATCTTATTAAGGTGCCCATAGATATTTTACTCATTTTAAGTGAGGGATAAATTCCTTCTCAATCACTCACATTCCTCATAAAACTCATTGCATATCCAACAACATTCTATTTAATCATCCTATTAAAGACAATGTTAGAATATGTCAAAACATAAAATAGTTATGTAAAAATCCATGGTGATTTCAAGGTCAAAGGACTAAAACAATATTATTGTGATGAGAAATACTTATGACAATAATCTATGTAGTACTCTCATAGTGGGTCAATCCAGTACATGATTTCTCAAACAAGTACTTATGAGTTGACTTAATATCTCATATTCATGATTAGTAAAACATAATCATCAGTGAGCACCATACTAGCCTTAATTCATTAATATTTATACAATAAATTAAATGGTTAGGGATAATCTGAATATAACTCATATTTTAATCTAAGGATTTTACTATCAAGTCACATACTTGATGACCTTAGAAAGAATTAACTATTCAATTAGTTATCATAAAAAGAAATGATAATGGAAATGCCTCTTTTTTAATAAAATTATAAAGTCAATACATAGTTATAAATGATTGACCCAGTGCATGTCTCTAACATTGATGTCTCCTGTAAACAAGAAAAATGGACAAAAATAACTTAAATTCACACATCAAAATGGACAAAAATAACTTAAATTCACACATCTCACTAACTAACAAAAAAAAGTTCATCTTCAAGATTGTTTCAACAGAGTAATTGAAAGGGTAATCATATATACTTACAATAGGTTGGTCCTTAATATTACGATTGATGAACTGATGATCACAATGAATAGGAAAAGGGATCAAAAGAGCATCAACAACACCAAGGAAAAGTTGGCTCTCTGTACTTCTACCACCAAATACATTAACCATGGATTTTTCAATGCTTGGTTTTATCCAGGCTTTCATATTCTTGTTAGCACCAAACATTTGTTCTAGTATTGGAACCTCAAGCACTGGATCCAACCCATCTTCTCTATCAAAATTTGGACAAAGTTTCCTCATCAGAAACTAGAAAAAAATCACCTTCTTGATGTTTTTGGCTCAAAAAGTTCCAAAGAACAATTCCTCTTTTTCCCCTTCTTCAACATTTGGGATCCATGCAAACAACAAGGAAGAGAGGAGGAGAAACCACCACAGATTATAATTGCCTCGGCATAATTGAGATGATAAAATTTTTGGCTATCGCCGCCACCATCGTAGCAAAAGAAATGGATGAAAGAAAGAGGAGAACGATAACAGCAACACCGACGAAGCAATTCAAGAAATTCCTTAAGGAGCTCAAGCTCTGATCGATCGATTGAAAGAGTTATTATTATTATTATTTCTGGTGATGATGGTAGAAAGGAGACGTGTTGGTGGCTAATGTGAGAGATGAGTGGCTAATGTGTTGGTTGCTCTGATAGATCGATTTGGGAGAGGAGAATTAAAAAGAGTGAACAATTAAAATTGATGCTTCTTCATCTCTAAGAATGGTTTATGTTTTCCTTTTTTTTTTTTTGATATAGCAATGGTTTGGGCCAGACAAGGGTGTAAAGCTTCCTTGGGAATCTTTGGGAGGGATATTAGTGTAGTGGGCCACATCATCTAACAGTTGATGATGTGGCAAGTGCTTTTTTGGAGAGACAAAATTTTTTCATGCATGAAGGCCTTGTCAGCCTCCACGTGGTCACTGGCTACCGGATTATGGGAGGAGGCACTTTTGTGGGATCCAGGCAAAAACTTGGCAGGTTTTAACTGAGAAAATGAAAATCGGGTATTTTAATGGGAATTTAGGATAATTTTAGGTACCGTGGGTGTAATTAACCCCTTAGTTGATGATAACTAGGCCTCATATCAATCTTTGAAAACACTGTCGCCCCTTGTAATTGATCAAAAAAATCTTCAATTATAGGCAATGGTTATTTATTTCGAATAGTGACCTTATTCAGTTGCCTATAATCTATAAACAACCAGAAGATTCCATCTTCTTAACAAATAATACTGGCACGCCCCAAAGAGAGAAACTAGGTTGGATAAATCCTTTATCCAATAATTCTTGCAATTGCACCATTAATTCTTTCAATTAAACAGGAGCCATTCTGTATGGTACTGTGATATAGGTGTTGTTCCGGGAAAAAGTTCAATTTCGAACACAATTTCCCTTTGTAGCGTAAGCCCGGTAAATCTTAGAGAAATACATCGCTAAATTCCTTCACTATTTGCAAATCCTTTAATGACATTTATCATTTCTCTTTATCAATAATAGATTCCAAGTATGCTTCACAACCTTTCCTCATATATTTCATCGCTAACATTGTCAAAATAATTTGAGTGGTACCTTTCTGGTTTTCTCCTAAAAATTTAATTCTTTCTCTATTTTCTCCTCTGAATTCAACTATCTTGTCAGAAATTCACTTTATCTAGCCAAAATTCACACTTACTACATTTGGCGTACAATTGAATCTCCCTAAAAAATTTTAATATTATCCTTAAATGTTCTGCGTGTTCATCCTTTGCTCTAGAGTAAACCAAAATGTCATCGATGAACATGATCACAAACTTATCTAGGTATAGTTTAAATACCTGATTCATTAGATCCATAAACGTAGCAGGGCCATTAGTTAGTCCAAACGACATCACTAAAAATTCATAGTGTCCGTACCTTATTCTAAAAGCTGTTTTAGGTACATCGGACTCTTTAATTCTTAGTTGATGATAACAAGATCTCAAATCAATCTTGGAAAACACTGTCACCCCTTGTAGTTGATCAAACAGATCATCGATTCTAGGAAATACATATTTATTTTGAATAGTGACCTTATTCAGTTGCCTATAATCTATAATCAACTAGAGCATTCCATCCTTTTTCTTAAAAAATAATATCGGCGAGCCCCAGGAAGAGAAACTAGGTCAGATAAATCATTTATCAAATAATTCTTGCAATTTCACTATTGATTCTTTCAATTCTACAAGAGCCATTGTATACGGTGCTTGCGATATAGGTGTTGTTCTAAGCAAAAGTTCAATTTCAAACACAATTTCCCTTTTTAGCAGTAAGCCCGGTAAATCTTCAGAAAATACATTGATAAATTCTTTCATTATTGGAAAATCCTTTAATGACACTTCACGTTTCTCCTTATTAGTAACAGATACCAAGTATAGCTCACTACCTTTCCTCATATATTTCATTGTTAACATTGCCGAAAGAATTCAAGTGGTACCTTTCCGCGTATTCGTCTATCTCATCATAGTTAACTTGCTCAGGTTGCTCTTCTTCCTCTACTTGATTAACTACCTCTACTAGTAATTGCTCACCAACTTTATCAACAACTACCTTAACCTAGGTCTTTTTCCTAAATTTTCTTACTTTATCCCTTGCTCCTTGCAATTCATAATCTTCATCATTTGTTAACAAGTTAACTGGCATAAAAAATTCTTTAAAATTTTGATAGAATTCCTCATCGTCTTTCCATATAATTCTCACCATCATTATAGTCATTATTGGCCTCATTAGTCCCTCCATTATATTAATTTCCAAGATAACTTCGATAAATGGTTGATTTTGATTGTAACTTATAAGACCATATTCATTCAAAACTGAATGATCTATCTACAAATGTAGGTTATCACCATTCACTAGTTACCACCCATAATCCCCACATCTACATTATTTCTCAATAGTATAAAGTTTGAACTAGCCTCACACATGTAGAACAATCTTTTTATCCTAGTGTATGCTAGTTCCTTAACATAGGCCAACAAATTGGGATAGAAAAGTAAATTAACATCAAAATATTCATTTGTTAAATGCACTTTACCCCCCCATATATTTGGATGTCTTCCCCTCATCAAAAGTCCCTTGATGGTGTATTATTAAATTAATAACAATATCACCCACTTTGTAATAAACATTAGAGTAAAAAAATCAGCAACTAATAAAATATGTAGTCTAATAAAATGGTTACTACTGTGCTTTTATTCTTATATGTAATCTTAGGTTGAAATGCAAGCATTAAAAAAAGTACAATATCTATCCATAAACTTGGAATGAATGAATATATATATATATCTGTGTGTGTGCACATGTGTGTATTTAACGAACACAAACAAACCAATTATGGCATACACATGAATATTGTTTTAAAATATAATAGAATGACATTTTTCACAGTAAAAAGAATATCCAATGCATTTTGAATACAACTACCTGGTTTTTCAGTGTCGAAACCTTATAAAAGCAGCCACCTTTGATCAATATTTAATCAATAAAAAAGATTATATTAGGAAAAAGGTTTTATCGATTTAAAAAAAAACATTTTACTGTTCTTCCAAAATGTTGTTTTACGTTACTTTTAATAAAGGAATTTAGTACTAAAAAGAGGCTAAATAAGAGGGTAAAGGAACACATAACATCATTTGGCTGACATTTAATTGGCTAATTAGGTTTTAGTCCTAAAACGTTCCCATTTTGGTTTTCATGTACTTTAAGAGCTTACAAATTAACTTAGGATTTATTGGACCAATGGTACCTTAACTATGCTACATATTTCATTTTGGTACTAGATTTTTAATTTTTTTCTTTTCAATTACTAAAGTTCTATTTTTGTTTCAGGTCAAAGTATATCGAACATATTCAACCAAATTTAGCATATGTGGTAGCTGAAATAAGCATATTCTTAGTATATTTGCCACATAACCATCCTATTAAGCAACCTAATCATCTTGTGGGCTTTAGAAAACAATTTTTTTCTCATTTTCAATTTTCTTCTCTTTAGCAATTTTAGTTTTTAGAACCCATAAGATGATTATGTTGCTTACTCGGATGCTTCCGTGGTGAAAAGAATAAAAATATACTTATTATGGCTGCCACATATGCTAAATTTATTTGGATGTGTTCGAGGTACTTTAACTTGAAACAAAAATAGACCTTCAGTAACTGAAAAGAAAAAAATAAAAAAACTAGTACCAAAATAAAAAATATAACAAAATTAAGGTATCATTGGTGAAATAAACTCAATTAACTTATCTCTTGACAATAGCTTACGTGTTTGGTTTCTCCCAATTAAACTCAAATTGAAAGGAGGGACATACCACTAACCAAGAGTGCAAGACACTGTCATAACAGCTATTAAAAAAAAGGGCCTAACAGGTTTCAAAATAGATGTTTAGAGGCTTAATACAATAAAATAGTAGTTCAACAACTCAATAAAATAATGGGAATAAGTTCAAGGGCCAAATAATGTGTTTTATCTTATTCTTTTTAGATCATTGTCGTCGTCATCATCATTATTTATTTAAAGTTTACCCCCTTCTGATTGTCTTGTAAATATTGGTATTTTTCTTCCTATTTTTTTTCTATTTTCCTTCCTATTGGTTACTCTATGTTGGCTCAAACTACCACCCCTATTATTATTTAAATTTATTTATTTCTAATTTTGTCCCCTTGTTGATTGTCTTGCAATGGACAGCCCTCTGAAATTTTTTTCTTTTTTTTTTATGAACATTACAGTAAGGAGTAGTTCTTTCTTTTTAAATTAACGAGGACATAATTTAAATTTTACATCTTAATATGTCGTTAGAGAGGAGTTACGATTTCACTACTCTTTTATTGACCAATTCTCTTACTATAAAAGACCATTATATTTAGATAAAAGGCCATAATTAAGTTATCAATTTGTTAAATTTCATAAGAGAAATAAATTTCTTTATCCCATTAAATTTACCATGATTTAGATTTGAGTCATTATGTACTTTACATTAAATTAGGTGATAAAGCTATTGATATGGCTAAATTAGTTGTATGGATTGGCCTTGAAGAATTTTGTTATATTTATGATTGATTCATAACAATTGTTATATGATAGATTCTGTTTATATTGCAATATAGACTAAAGATTCATTGCTTAGATTCTGTTTATATTGCAATATAGACTAAAGATTCATTGCATGTGTAAAATTAAAAGGCAAAACACTTTTTTTTAACACTTTATTTTTCTTGCTTCTCAACTTTCCTGCTACCTCCTCATTTAATAGCAATTTATATTAATAAGGCACATGCGTCATACTGTTTTTTTGAAAATCACTCTCATATTGCATCACATTTGCCTATGATGTGGATCCCTGTGCATGATTCTCATATAATTTTGCGGTTTCTGATGTTCATACAATATATATATATATACACACCTTGTTGCCTTAACCCGACGTAGTGGTCGTTTATTCTACATAGGCGAGCATAAGACTGGTTAGGAAACTCAATTATGGAAAAAAGGATTAAGGGTCTATTGGGAGTATGCTGATATTGAAAATGGTATAGGACCGAATCTTATAATGCTGATGTTCTATATTCAATGCTGAAAATGGTACATATTATACCATATATATATATATATATATATAGAAACAGAGTTAAACTTATATTTTTATTTTAGTTAAATAATATAGATTTATTATTTAAATTATGTATGTTCATAAAATAAAATATGTAGGTTCAATACTTAAATATGCATGTTCATCGACCTTCACATGCAGGGTTATTGAATTTCAACTGCAAATTCATTGATCATCATCTGCAAGTTTATTGACCTTTGAATCTACAGATTCATAGATCTTCACATGCATGTTCATTGACCTTCACCTACAGATTCATTAATATTTTTCTTTCAATCTCATTAAAAAATTTAAAAAAAAATTATTTATCAAAAAAAATTTTCAATTCTTGCAATGAATTTGCAATTGTTGATTTTGAGATACAAAACTGAAAGCACTTACTAGTGCTTGCCAAGCAATAAAGGAGGTGATCATGCCAATTACATAACGAAAAATTCCTCAGAAAAGGAAGAAAATATCCATGATAACAAAGTTGATACTTTTTAATGCCATTCAGTAAAGGCAAGATTTAGATTTTCAGGATCGGTTGTGTTTATGGAGGGTAGAGTAGATGGTGGTGGAGGATTAGATCCATGAATAAAAATAGTCAGTTTATGTTAATTGAGAAGTGGTTGGAATTAATTTTTCCAGGTAAGATAGTTTATTAGTGTAAATTTAATAGAGAGAGTATGGTTTATGGTAGAAGAGGTAGTTAGAGGAGAAGTAGTAGGAATAATTTTTCCAGCAATTGATGAGGCTCTAATACCATGTAAATGTAAGCATATCAATTATATTTGATGAATGAGAAGATACAAAATATATATACAAGTAGTACAAGACTAAGTGATAAAGAATAGTAACTGAAACAATAAGTAGTTACAATAAATGGATACATAGTGTTTATCTTATCACTTTATAAGGTGACTTATATACAACCGCTCTTCACATTATGGAAAGTACATAAGAGTGCATCAATCATTAGTTATCACAACTCATATTACTATTTTTTATTCTAAATTGACCCAAACTAACTTTCTATTTTTTGGATAATAACGCTAATAGTCTTATAAATTATATCATTTTTTTAACTAAGTCCTATAAGAAATTTTTTTACAATCAAGTTCTATAAGTTTTAAAAAAAATTTCCTTTAGTCCTATCCGTTAGTCAAAATAATTTTCTGTTAGTCAAAATAATTTTTCATTAGTCAATTCTCAAAGTGACTTCACTTCCCTTCATAGGTTGAAGCAAGTGAGAATATGCATTTAGATTTGTGTCTTTATGGTACCAATGTGCAATTAAGCCCTCATCACTGTAAATAGCACAAATGGCATGTTCGTATGGAATTCTAGTTGGGTCCTATTCTTGAAAAGTACATGTTCTATTACCTAAATGAACAATATGTATATTGTTTACATTATAAATATGTGTAATTTTAAATCCTTCACCTTTATTAAAATCCATGTACCAAGTGAATGAAAGCTCCTTATTTTTCTCCAACATGACCATTATTCTTGGTGATATGTCACCAATCCAAGTCTGCGCAAATATTTTTTTCTTCTATATTCTATTCATCACATGTTTTCTTATGTCATTCAAGATATTTATGATTGCTTTCCATCTTACATCCAAAATCCAACAATTAAATGTTTCAACCAAATTGTTATTGACTACATCACATCTGTAATCTTTTAAAAAAAATGTCTTTGTCCAGTAATGTAATGAATGATCTAAAAAGTCTGAAATTATGACATCTCCTCATTGTTACAATTCCTCTATATTTGTTTTCAATTGTCGGAAAAATGTTGACTTAGCACAAGCCCAAAAACCACTTTTTCTTTCTTTGCCCGTCCACTTCTTGGCCCAAGTTGCATCACATATTCTATGATATATGTTAGGCAATTAATCATGAATGGCGCTATCCAAACCATACAATAGAATTTTAAAACTAAAAAATCATTTCTTCACAAAATTATAGTCACATAGCATCTATGGTATAATTTAAAGGAAGAGAATTTTATATCATATTACCTTCTGTATATTAGATATGATAGTGTAATCTATCTCATCTCCAAGCGGTAGGTCATGCTTGGGACATCTTAAGAACCAAGCTTAATTTGGCATGTACAACACCCCAAGCTAATGGGAACATCTGGTTACTCTCATCCTTTCTAATTGCACACAAAATTTGACATTTACATAATCCTTTAAGGAAGCATCCATCGAGCCCTTGATTTCCTACAACCTTCAATCCACCCTTGCTTATACCCTTGAAAACATATATAAAATCTACTAAACAAGTTTAGGTTTCTCTCATTTTTCTTATATGCCTTAACTACCCAAATAGTGACAGGATTACTACGTTTGATCTTTTCAACATAATCATTGAGATTTGCATATTGCTACTTAATATCACCAAGGATTTGTTGATTCACCTTCATTTTAGTATTTTTAGTAGTTAACGAGAAATTCTTAACTTGTACTCAATACAGTAATATTCGCACAATGTCCTTAATTTTAATTTTGATAGTAGGTTGTGACATTATTTTAGATTTTAAAAGAATTAATAGAAAATTACTACTAACCATCTTTTTTTTTCTTTGTCTCCAACGTTGGTGGTGGTGGTGGTGATAAGTTTTTACAACTAAAGAATCATTCTCTTTGTATCCAAACAAAACCCATGGACATTTTGAATGACAACATGCTCTCACTCTATGCTTTTCATTCTTTACAAAGTGGACTGCCAACCCCTTCATAACAACATATTTTCCTATGGCAAACCTAAACTATTGTATGTTTTCAAATACCATAACTAAACTAAACACATGTATCAAATTCTAACTATTGAGTTGGGTTCTCTAAGTGCATGATCAATAAATTCTTTATCAGACTCACTATAGTAATTGTCCATATCAACACTTTCATAATAATTAGAACTCTCACAGCCATCACCATCATTATATCCGTCTATCTCATCATCTTCAACTTGCTCAGGTTGCTCTTCTTCCTCTACTTGATTAACTACCTCTACTAGTAATTGCTCACCAACTTCATCAACAACTACCTTAACCTAGGTCTTTTTCCTAAATTGTCTTACTTTATCCCTTACTCCTTGCAATTCATAATCTTCATCATTTGTTAACAAGTTAACTAGCATAAAAAATTCATTAAAAGTTTAATACAATTCCTCATCATCTTTCCATATAATTCTCACCATCATTATAGTCATTATTGGCCTCATTAGTCCCTCCATTATATTAATTTCTGAAGATAACTTTGATAAATGGTTAATTTTGATTGTAACTTATAAGACCATAGTCATTCAAATCTGAATGATCTATCGACAAATGTAGGTTATCACCATTCACTAGTTTACCACCCATAATCCCCACATCTACATTATTTCTCAGTAGTATAAAGTTTGAACTAGCCTTATACATGTTGAACAATCTTTTTATCCTAGTGTATGCTAGTTCCTTAACATAGGCCAACAAATTGGGATAGAAAAGTAAATTAACATCAAAATATTCATTTGTTAAATGCACTTTACCCCCTGTATATAGGGATGTCTTCCCCTTATTAAAAGTTCCTTGATGGTGTATTATTAAATTAATAACAACATCACCCATTTTGCAATAAACATTAGAGTAAAAAAATTAGCAACTAATGAAATATGTAGTCTAATAAAATGGTTACTACTATGCTTTTATTCTTATATGTAATCTTAGGTTGAAATGCAAGCATTAAAAAAAGTACAACATCTATCCATAAACTTGGAATGAATGAATGATTGAATATATATATATATATATATATATATATATATATATATATATGTATCTGTGTGTGTGTGCGCACACGTGTGTCTTCAAAGAACACAAACAAACCAATTATGGCATACACATGAATATTGTTTTTAAATATAATAGAATGACATTGTTCAAAGTAAAAAGAATATCCAATGCATTTTGAATACAAATACCTAGTTTTTCAGTGTCGAATGTAATCTTAGGTTGAAATGCAAGCATTAAAAAAAGTACAACATCTATCCATAAACTTGGAATGAATGGATATATATATATATATATCTGTGTGTGTGTGCGCACGTGTGTCTTCAAAGAACACAAATAAACCAATTATTGCATACACATGAATATTGTTTTAAAATATAATAGAATGACATTGTTCACAGTAAAAAGAATATCCAATGCATTTTCAATACAAATACCTAGTTTTTTAGTGTCGAAACCTTATAAAAGCAGCCACCTTTGATCAGTATTTAATCAACAAAAAAGATTATATTAGGAAAAAGGTTTTATCGATTTTTTTAAAAAAAAATTAATGTTCTTCTAAAATGTTGTTTTATGTTTCTTTTAATAAAGGAATTTAGGATATAGAAGTACTAAAAAGAGGCTAAATGAGAGGGTAAAGTAACACACAACATTATTTGGCTGACATTTAATTGGCTAATTAGGTTTTAGTTCTAAAACGTTCCCATTTTGGTTTTCATGTACTTTAAGAGCTTACAAATTAACTTAGGGTTTATTGGACCAATGGTACCTTAACTATGCTGCATATTTCATTTTGGTACTAGATTTTTAATTTTTTTCTTTTCAATTACTAAAGTTCTATTTTTGTTTCAGGTCAAAATATATCGAACATATTCGACCAAATTTAGCATATGTGGTAGCTGGAATAAGCATATTCTTAGTATATTTGCCTAGTAAGCATTCTATTAAGCAACCTAATCATCTTGTGCACTTTAGAAAATAATTTTTTTCTCATTTTTAATTTTCTTCTCTTTAGTAATTTTATTTTTTAGAACCCACAAGATGAGTATGTTGCTTAAGATGATTATGTTGCTTACTCGGATGCTTTCGTGGTGAAAACTGTAAAAATATACTTATTCTAGCTGCCACATATGCTAAATTTATTTGGATGTGTTCGAGGTGCTTTAACTTGAAACAAAAATAGAACTTCAGTAACTGAAAAGAAAAAAATAAAAAAAATGGTACCAAAATGAAATATTTGTCAAAATTAAGGTATTATTGGTGCAATAAATCCAATTAACTTATCTCATGACAATAGCTTACGTGTTTTGCTTTCTCCCAATCAAACTCAAATAGAAAGGAGGGACATACCACTAACCGAGAGTGCAAGACACTGTCATAACAGCTGTTAAAGAAAAGGGCCTAACAGGTTTCAAAATAGATGTTTAGAGGCTTAATACAATAAAATAGCAGTTCAACAGCTCAATAAAATAATGGGAATAAGTTCAAGGGTCAAATAATGTGTTTTGTCTTATTCTTTTTAGATCATCGTCGTCATCATCATCATTATTTATTTAAAGTTTACCCCCTTCTGATTGTCTTGTAAATATTGGTATTTTTCTTCCTATTGGTTACTCTATGTTGGCTCAAACCACCACCCCTATTATTATTTAAATTTATTTATTTCTAATCTTGTCCTCTTACCCTTTGAAAGTTTTTTCTTTTTCTTTTTTATGAACATTACAATAAGGAGTAGTTCTTTCTTTTTAAATTAACAAGGACGTAATTTAAATTTTACATTTTAATATGTCGTTAGATAGGAGTTACTATTTCACTACTCTCTTATTGACCAATTCTCTTACTATAGAAGAACATTTTATTTAGATAGAAGACCATAATTAAGTTGCCAATTTGTTAAATTTCTTTATCCCATTAAATTTACCATGATTTAGATTTGAGTCATTATGTATTTTACATTAAATTAGGTGATAAAACTATTGATATGGCTAAATTAGTTGTATGGTTTGGCCTTGAACAATTTTGTTATATTTATGATTGATTCTTAACAATTGTTATTTTATGGACTCTATTCATATTGCAATATAGACTAAGGGTCCATCACATGTGTAAAATTAAAAGGCAAAACACTTTTTTTTTCTTGCTTCTCAACTTTCCTGCTGGCTCCTCATTTAATAGCAATTTATATTAATAAGGCACATGCGTCATACTATTTTTTTGAAAATCACTCTCATATTGCATCACATTTGTCTATGATGTGGATCCCTATGCATGATTCTCATATAATTTTGCGGTTTCTGATGTTCATACAATA
>CATIWM010603758.1:0-10043 GCA_949671775.1 Mallotus repandus | reverse complement strand
TTGTAATAATAAAGCCTGTTAGCTTGCACTATTGCCAAATAAACTGGAAGTATTTACCTACAAAGTTCGACCATATGACACAATTCAAGTCAAGAAGAAATAAAGGAAGAAACTAACGAAGAAAGTGTGGATTTTGGGTGGTCACTGGTCACAGTCAAAAATAGGGAACTGGCAGATAAACATCAAATGGTATTGAGTTTTACAATTTTAGTGCAGATTTCAATGAACAGATGTTGTTGTTAGGTTTGCAATTGCAACGCATCCGTGCAAGATACGACTCTCTTTTACGACATAACATAATATGAGTTCCATCTGACTCACATCCATCCATGTACCCAACTCTATACATTTGTAGACAAAACTATGCTTCCAGGCCTCGTGCTTGTCGTGCTTCTGTTGTTTTTTTTTTCTTCTCTATTAATTAAAATTAATCGGTATCCAATGTTTTGGAACTTGCGCTTTTAATTCAATTTCAGGTATATATTTTAACTGTTTTATATTTAACTAATAATTAAAAAATTTGTGTATTTTTTATTATAAATTTAAAGGTAAACTATAATTCCTTCAAAATAGATAACATTTTTTCTTTATGATAATTTGATTTTGGGACTTCTGAGTCAGGGTCTTATAAGTGATCAACAATAGTAAAATGAGATGTGGAATTTTTCCCACAAATCCTCTGATGCCTAAGTCAGAGAATGTAGAAAGATAATTTAGAGAGAATAAGTGCTTAAGAGAATAGAATAGAATAGAATAGAATGAATAATTTGAAGGGAGTGAATGAGTATTTACATAGAATGAGATGCTCAAACCTGAGAGGAATATGATTTCTCTTCCTTGTAAGATTTGTCCTTGTTTGAGGCAATTCCTTTTGATCTGGAAGTCCTCGGGATGTGGAACTCTTCCTGATGAGGTAAACTCTTTCCTACTTGGATTTAATTTTTCTTGTTCTGCAAGTTACTCTAATTTACAAATACAAGTTTATTTGTTTGAATAGGAATATACTTGAGAGGTATCAAGAGTCCTCCCTGAAAGTCTGGTCGGATATATATGTCCGAGAGTTTCAGATATCGATAAAACTGTGGTTGTTGCTCGGACTGATATATGCTAGAAAGTGTCTATTGTTGACGGGTGAGCTGAGGTGGTCAGCCTCAGTCATTGATGCTGAAGACGCTCGGTACCGAGTGTCAGAAGAATGTCTGCAGAGATAAAAATTTGCCAGCTAGACTTGTATAGACTCGGTGTTACGAAAATAACCCAAGAGATTAACTCAAAACCAGCCGTCGCTGGAGTTTTTAGTACTCGAGGCTTTATTGTGACCATAAGGTCTCTCGATGTTATGAAACGAGGCCCGAGTGCCTACTCTTTTCTCCAATCTACCTGCTATTTCAAGGTCTCTTAGGTTCGATCATCGTCCTGCTTTTGAAGAATCTTTGCTTTGCAGGTGAAGATAACTTCTTCTATCTGTGTTATTTTGTTTTTCATAGTTTTCTGAATTTGTAGTGCCAATGGCTCCATAAGAGCAAGTAAAATTGGATCTGTTTGAATCTAGGGTAGACGATGGTATGCTGGAATGGTATAGGCGTAGATTTGAGATTCCCCAAGAATATTTGCTGCATACCACTGATAAGAAGGCGCATGAGCCTTACCCTGATGCTTTAAAAAGTGTAATATACCAAGACTAATTAGAGGGGGAGCTGATATTTTTGATAGATCCCTTTGTGAAGCTATTTCTGAATAGATATAACATAGCGCCTGGGCAACTTCATCCCAATAGCTATAGAATTTTAACCAGGTACATAGAGCTTATGCATAGGGAAGGGAGAGACCTGGACTTTGACATGTTGCGGTTTATCTATAGTTTAAATAAGAAAAAGGGAGAGCTTACGTTCTCTCTAGCAGCTATTCCGGGTCTGAACTTGTTTGTGAGACTTTCGGACATACCAAAATCTTGGAGACATAAGTATTTTGTGATAGAGCACCCAACTGAATTCTTCACTATCCAGCATTTATAGGTCAATGCTTGTCATGATGTAAAATGCCCGAGAAAGTTACCGGATGAAGATTCGGACTTAATAAGAAGACTTTATACTCGAAGCATGTTTGAGGGGATTTCAGCCGAGAATTATTCTCGATGATATCTTCGGAGAGTATATAATGGAAATGATGGTAAGCATTGATCTTCTTGGAGGTATATTCTGACTCTTCTTTTCCTTTTTTGATTTGTAGATGGCTGACTATTATACATTTGCGGCGGGATACTACTTTTAGATGTTGGTCTAAAGGAAGGTTAGGATCAAGGGCAAGAACCAGAGATTACCAACCTTACACTGGGGCAAGAGGAGCATTCTAAGACTCCTGCTAAACAACATGTCGAAGTTGTAAGATAACCTCCAATAGAATATACTCGAAAAAGGGCTTTCAGGTCTTTCAAAAAATGTGCCAGGGGAAAAGAAATTGCCAAAGATGAAGAAGAATTGGCAGAGAATGTTTTTGTCAAATGTCTGAGGCTTCCCGGGTGTTCAAATGCCAAAAAATAGATTCTGAACAAGATAAGTCCACTGAGTGTTCAGAATCCCCAAGTAAGAGACCAGTACGCCGAGTCTCTGTGCCTACCGGACGACATCCAGCGGTGGAGGGATGTAGGTAGAAGCGAGCTATATAATAACCTGATTACATATGCCTTAGAGGTAAAAATTAGAACATATTTTGTTATGACAATAAGTATTGCTTAATATACTAATGCTTCCTTCTCTACTTGCAGATGGCCCAAGGCCTATTGCTGGCTAAGGATGAGCATTTCATCCTTCAAAGTGAATACAACTTTAAAGATGTTGAGGTGGGCACCATTGCTAGGGATTACGAAAAGAAACTAGGTACGACAGCTCGTGCTTTGGAGCTTACAGAGGCACAGCTTAATAAGGCCAAGTCTGAGGTGGAGTCTCGTGATGCAAAGATCCGAGATCTTGAACATACACAGGCCCATCATACTGAGAGGATGAAGGAGCAAGATTTAGAGCTTGCCATGCTGAAGGAAAAGTTGGAGCAAGAGAAGGAAGGCCGAAAGGATGACCTAAACTCCTATCGAAGCATGGTGTCTGGGTTCCTTAAGGCGTTTAAATCTGAGCCTAAAAGGATTCTGTTTGCTCAGCGTTCTGATCTGGACTTTTCCGGGTGTGATAAAATAACATCTACAGACTTGGCAAGATTGGCTGTTGTTGATGAGGCTGCTAGTAAAGCCACCAAAAAGCACCGAGCAGGCCCAAAAGTCTCCAAGAGGTCAACCACTATTGAGGGACCTTCCTCCGATCATCCGGTGAATCCTAATCATCCTAGAGAAGGGTCCTTAATCGAAACTGGCCTTGCTGCTGCTACCTCTATGGTGTCCGAGACTCCTACTTTGATGGATGCCAATGCTTCTACTGAAGTTAGCTTAGTGCCTTCTGAATGTGAGGCTAATGTAAATACTTAGGTGGTTTTTTTTTTTGTAAAGACAATTATGAAGGAATGAAATTACGCTTCTTTATTAAGGTTTATCTCTCTTTTTTTAGTACAATTTCTTTTACTGATAGTATTTCTCAAGGCTACCCAAGCTCCAATATCAAGGCAATTATTTTCTTTGCACAGCCTTTATCTTGTATGCACCCTTAGTGGTTTTTTCAGTGACGTGATATGGGCCTTCCCAATTAGGTCCAAGCTTGCCAGTTCCGGAGCTACCTTTACCTATATATGCTCTTCTCAGGATGAGGTCTCTGACTTTGAACTACCTTGGTCGGACATGTTTGTTATAATATCCGGCTATTCTCCACCTCTGTGCTTCTGAGACTTCGTATGGTCACTCCCTTCGTTCTTCCAGCAAGTCTAGCAAAATTCGAGCATTGAGATTATTGATGTATGGATCCAACTCTCCAGAGACTCGATAACTTTACGAACCGATTTCCACATGAATAACTGCATCCATTCCATATATCAATCTAAAGGGTGTTTCTCCTGTCAAGCCTCTGGTATTATTCTATACACCCAAATGACATTGTTGAGTTCTTCTACCCAATTTCCCTTCTTTTTGTCTAACCTCTTCTTTAGCCTTTGCATAATGATTCTGTTGTCAACTTCTGTCTGCCCATTTGTCTGAGGATGAGCCACTGAAGTAAATCTCAATTTGATGCCCAATTCTGAACAGAATGCCCTAAATTTCCCGTTGTTAAACTACTTGCCATTATCTGTGATCAGAGTGTGTGGTATGCCAAATCTGCAAATAATTTTTTTCCAAAAGAAATGTTGTATCCGAGCCTCAGTAATGGTTGGAACAGCTTTCACTTCTACCCACTTTGTAAAGTGATTAATTACCATGATCAAGAACTTCTTGTGAGACGTAGAAACTGGGAACAGACCCAAGATATCCATTCCCCAAACAGCGAAAAGCCATAGACTTCCAATAGGATGCTGAATGTTGGAAGGTTTATGAATAAGATGGGTAAACTGCTGACACTTAGTGCATTTTTGGACTAGCTGGGATGCATCCTTAGACATGTTAGGCCAGTAGTACCCTTGTAATAATACTTTCCGGACCATGGAATTTTAAGCTTCATGAGCTCCATATATCCCTTCATGGATTTCTCTAAGCACATAGTTTCCTTCTTCTGGGGACACACATTTTAACCATAGATGTGATAGTGACCTTCTGTAAAGTTTGCATTATATATGGAGTAATGCGAGGCTCTGATCTTCAACTTCCGCACCTGAACCTTATCTTCAGGTAGGATTCTGTGTTCCAGGTATTGTATGATTGGCTTCATCTACTCAGCCACCTTCTAAGCGTTCATTACTTCTTCTTCCTCGATGGTAAGTTCCTCAGTTAATTTAAGTTCTTTAAATACCTGGTTGGCTTCAGATGCTGACTTTGTTAACAAATCTGCTTCTGAATTCTCACTTTTAGAAATTTATAATATTTTCCATTATCCCCCTTCATGCTTCAGCTTCTTTAGGAGTTGCTTGGCCTTTTCCATATCTTTAACCATGCTCGTATCTTTGACCTGGTATGTTCCTTTGACCTGGTTGACCACTAGTTGGGAGTCAGAATAAAATTTAAGATACTTAGCTCTGACTTCTATTTCTAGTCTGAGTCCTGTAATTAATGTTTCATACTCAGCTGTATTATTTATGGCATTGTATCTGATTTGGACTGCATATTTGATTTTCAGTTTGCTCGGCCAAATTAAGACAATTCTAGCTCTAGATCCTTGAGCTCCAGATGCTCCGTCTATGTATAGTTTCCACTCCGAGTATGGGAGGGAGACGGCCTCTTCGAATGTCATCTCTTGTATGAAATTTGCTAAAGCTTGAGCTTTTATCTGCCGACGAGGCTCATAGCTGATGTCAAATTCTCCCAACTGACCTAACCATTGGAGTAGTCATCTTGAAATTTTTGGTCTCTGGAGAATTTTCCACAAGGGGAAATTAGTTTTGACAACTATGGAATATGGTTGAAAGTATTATCGGAGTTTCTTTGATGTGTGGACAATTATTATGGCTAGTTTATCTAGCATAGGATACCGGGTTTTCGAACCTCTGAGGATCCCACTGACATAATATATCAGGCTTTGCTGACTGCCTTCTTCCCGGACTAACACTGAGGCAAAGGATTCATAGCCAATAGAGAGGTACAAGTATAACGTTTCACCCAGAATTGGTCTGCTGAGCAATGGCGGTGAAGTAAGGAACTTTTTGATTTCTTTAAATGTTGTCTGACACTCGTCATTCCATTCAAATTTCTTGGAAATCTTCAAGGCTTAGAATAATGGCAGGCATCTCTTGGCTGAACATGAGATGAACCTTCTAAGAGCTGTAATCCTACCATTGAATTTCTAAAGCTCATTCAGTGTTTTAGGAGCTTTCATATTTGTAATGGCTTCCATCTTTTTTGGGTTTGCCTCTATGCCCCAATGTGAGATCATGAACCCCAAAAACTTTCCTGCCTTTACTTTGAATACACACTTGTCTGGGTTTAGCTTGATCTGATACTTATCTAGTATGGTGAGTATCTGCTCGAGATCTCCGGCATGTTGTTCTTCTTTTTGGCTTTTAACAATGATATCATCCACAAATACTTCTACATTTTTCACGATATGGTCTTGAAATACATGATTCATTAGCCTTTGGTAGGTTGCTCCAGCATTTTTCAGTCTAAAGGGCATAATCTTATAGCAATAAAGGCCTTCATGAGTAATGAATGATGTTTTCTCCTCATCTTCCTCCTTCCTATGGATCTGATGGTATCCTTGAGCGACATCAATGAAACTACAAAGACGGTGGCAAGCTGTTGAATCTACCAACTGATCAATTATTGGTAATGGATAGTTGTCTTTAGGGCATGCCTTGTTGAGGTCCGTGTAGTCAACACACATTCGGTACTTCCCATTAGCTTTCCTGACTAACACCACATTAACTACCCACTCCGGGTGTGTGACTTTTCTTATGAATCCGGTGTCCAAAAGCTTTTTTATTTCTTTGGGGATCACTTTTTACCTCTTGTACGTAAACTTCCTTTTCTTCTAGATTACTGGTTTTATTCATGGTAGAATGTTCAGGCTATGCGATGCAATCTGAGGGTCCACCCCCACAATTTTAATTGTTATTGAAGCGAAGCTATTAGAGTGTCTGGTAAGAACCTCCCCAATGTTTTTCCTGATGTCTTTATCGAGCTCGCCTCTAATTTTGACTGCCTTTTATTCTGTGATCTGCAATGTTTGGACCTGATCAGTTGGCTCTGGATTGGCACCTTGTTTTTCAATTCTTAAAGATGCCAGAGGAAAAGCTTTCTATTGAGGTTTAGAAGCCAGTTGATAACACTGTTGAGCCATTGTTTAATCTCTGAGTATGGTTATGACTCGGTCTTCTAAAAGGATCTTCATAGCCAGCCTTATATTACTTGTGGCTGCATCAATCTTATACAAGATGGGTCTTCCAATGATGTCGTTATAAGCAAATGAAAGATCCACGATGTTGAACAAGGATCGGGCTATTTTTGAATCTCCTATTTCCTGATTGCCGAATTCTATTTCCAGTTCTACTACTCCCATAGGTTGGGTTATTCCTCCATAGAAACTGGTGATAGGGTTTTTAATGATTTCGAGATCAGTAACTGAGCCTCCTATAGCCTGGTAGGCACTCCATAAGAGTGCGTTAACAGTGCTTCCCTCATCAATCAAAAGCCTTTTCACTAGATAATTTCGGATGTATGCACTTACAATCAAGGCATCATTGTGAGGATGCTGAGCATGCTCTCCATCTTCTGGTCTGAATGTGATAGTTAGCCTTTGCAACTAGATTTCTTCTCTCTGAGATCATTTCATCCTTTTTCCTTTAGGGGCTTCTCCTCCAATTATTATGTTAAGGGCTCTAGCCACTTCATTCTGAGCCTTTTTATTTAGGACTTGTCACTATTCTTATCTTCAGAGCCTCGGTATCTCTTGTTTGTATTAGTAAATTTACTAAGTTTGCCATTTTGTATTAGTTGCTCTATGGCTTTTTTAATTCTCGGCAATTGTCAGTGTCATGTCCATATTCTCGGTGATATTGATAATAGAACCTTCTATTTGCCATTACTCTTTTATTAGGACTTTATCTTCTTGGCACGAGTATTCCTACCCCATTTGCTCTAATCCACATAAGGACTTGCGATTTTAGAGCATTCAGGGGTGTATAGTTTTTAATTTCCTTCCTAAATCCCCATACCAGGCCTCTTGTTGGGCCTCTGAAATAAGGAGGTTCGGCTCTAGGTCTCCTTGGCTTGTATCTTTCTTCCTTTTTAAAGGATGGTTTGTCCTCATCCCGCCGTAGCCTTCTATCTTCATTGAGTTTAATCAGTTTCATTGACATGACTTCAGAGAAAGTTGCAGGCTCTTTAGTCATAATTTTATCTTTGAGCTTCCCTAATCGTGTCCCATTCTTCATAGCCTCTATTGCCACTTCATCACTCAAATTCTCGATCTGCATAGTGACCTTGTTGAATCTGTCAAGGTAACTCCTTAGTGACTCCGAAGCTTCTTGTTTGCACATTCTCAAGTCATTTACATTCTTTGTGGGTGGAACGTTGGTAATGAACTAAGTTCTGAATTTCTCAACTAACTCTTCAAAGGACGAGATAGAGTTCTTAGGAAGTTGATGAAACCACCTTTAAGCAGTGTTAGTAAGGGTGCTAAGGAAGATGCCGCATAGGATCTTGTCGTTTACATTCTGAAGCATCATCTTAGTTGGGAATGAAGAGACGTGAATGATTGGATCTCCTGTTCTATCGAATTAATCCAGTAAAGGTAGCTTGAATTTAGAAGGGATCTCGATTTTAACAATCCTACTTATGAAAGGTGTTGTTCCTTCTAAGACACATTCGTCTTCCTTTCTCGGTCTAGTTTGAGCCTTCTGAATTACTTGGTCTACTTTCTGAACTATCTGGGAGTCATCTAAGGCAGGACGGTTTATGCTTTTTCCTTCTGGATCTTTTTGAGCTCCTTTGTCTCCTCTAAGGGTGCTCTGAGTTGCAACAGGTGGTATGATCACATTATTCTCTGGATTAGCGGTCCCAGGATTATTTTCTTGAACTAGGGAGTTCAATTATTGTTGCATAAGGGCTATCTGGGCTTGGATATTTTGAATCATCTCCTCTTTATTTGTGGTAGGTAGATTGAGTGTTTGAGCTACTGTGTTGAAGTCTAGCGTATTTGTAATCAGTGTTCCCGAAAGGCTTAGAAAAGGCATAGAAGGGATGGGTCTGCTAGTATGATGCAGAGGAGCATAATAAAGAAAGCTAGTGCCAGGTGTTGCCCATCCATGGGTGACTCCAAAAAGAGGGATTTAGGATAACGGTCCCCCATGACGAAAAAGGGCCAATGGGTCAATTGGCAGGATAGGGGCGGATGGGTTGATAAATAGCAAAATGGAAGGGTTGATAAGAGCTTCTGTGTCTGAAGCTACTCCTAGGGAATTAATCTAAGTATGAGCAGCTGGTGGGCTTGATGCCATGGTGTGAACTTTACTTCAGCTCAATAGATAATAATGGCTTTAACTCAAAAGTTTCCCACAGATGGCACCACTTAATAACTTGATTTCGGGACCTCCGAGTCTGGGTCCTGCAAATGATCAATAAGAGCAAGGTGAGATGTAGGATTTCTCCCACAAATCCTTCGATGCCTAAGTCAGGGAGTGTAGAGAGAGAATTTAGAGAGAATAAGAGCTTAAGAAAATAAAATAGAATAAAATGAATAATTTGAGGGGGGAAGGAGTATTTATAGGGAATGAGATGCTCAAACCTAAGAGGAATAAGATTCCTCTTCCTTGTAGGATTTGTCCTTATTTGAGGCAATTCCTCTTGATCTGGAAGTCCTCCGGATGTGGGACTCTTCCTGATGAGGAAGACTCATTCCTACTTGGATTTTATTTTCCTTGTTCTGCAAGTTACTCTAATTTAGGAATACAAGTTTAATAGTTTGAATAAAAATATATCTGAGGGGTATCATTTTAATTTGTCACCTTAATTACTCTCAATTAGTAAGTCCTTCAAATTTTAAATCTGCATCAGGAATTGCCATGCATTTTATAAATTTGTTGCTTTTTAATGTTTGGTGATTTTTTTAAGGTTTAACCCATTTTTTTTGTTTGCCTCAAATTTTTACTACAATAATTATCATCTACAATTTTAGAATAATTTGTAGCTAAATTTATAAAAAATTTTAGCTGAATGTTTTAGCCATGAAAATAAACTCTGTAAATTACGATAGTAAAAAAAGGTGTAGCTAAAAGTTAACCACGGATTTTTTTTGGAACTTGTTAATTCTTTAAGTATGTTACCTTTGCAATTTAGTCCTAAAATTACAGAGAAATTTAGAATATTATTCTTCTCATTTTTTCCCATAACTCTAATACCATCTAGGGTGAAAAGAATGAGAAGAACAATGTTGTAAATCTTCCTATAATTTTATGACTAAATTGAAAAAGTAACAAACTTAAAGAATTAAAAAATTTCAAAGAAAATTTCAAAGGACTAAAAA
>CATIWM010603586.1:0-10236 GCA_949671775.1 Mallotus repandus | reverse complement strand
AAATTCTTATTATGGACTTAATTGTAAACATTTATAATCTTCTCCTATTTAACATTGGAATTAATACCACACATATCTCATGTATTTCTCATGTCTATATGTTATGCATGTTATGCAAATAAATGTAATGTATTAGGTGGGCGTTACAGTGGTAACCCTAGATCGCTTCCTAATTAGGAGGTGATGCCTCATCGAAGAGGCGATCGCCTCCCGGCCACATTCTTGCATGAGTTTATTTTCTTTTAGTATTCTTTTAGTTTATTTTCAGTTTTTAATACATCTATACTGTCTTATATCTTCAATTTTGCACGCAATTGCTATGACATTAGGTTTAATTGAGTATTGATTTACGCTTAAATAAGCATTTATGTTCATTTGGTACAAAGTTAATTTGGTTTCTTTGTATATAGTTATTGTTATTTTATGAAAAAAGGGTTGATCCTTATTTGTTACAGAAACTTTAGGATGATTCTCAATAATCAAATAATTAGTGCATTAATTAGTTTTTGAGAGGTTTTATTTGAATTCATTTATTGTTGTAATTGTATAAAATATTGTAATCCTTAATCTTTTCCCCATTTATTTTGAATGTATAATTGTAAATGTGTTATTACTATCTGTCATGAGTGTTGGGTAATAAGCATGCAAAAAGGACTAATGTGCAAACTTAAACTTAAACGTAAAATTGGAAATGACTGCAATCCAAACAATAAATAAGGAAATAATCAAATAATCAAAAGTAATAAAATACAAAACACATACGGAGGCCAATCGCAAGGTTGGGTGGGCATTCCAAAAGCCTATACCCAGTTTCTGAACTCGATCTCTGATAACAGCTTCTGGGAACCTCCGTGGAATCCAATTGCAATATAGTGTGTCCCAATTTTTATCCGGGTGGCGACTCCATCTCCGTAATGGGCCTTAAGCCCATTTTGTATTTTCTAGCAGGCCTTGAGCTTGCACAGTGCCATAGTCGCCAAACAATTGGGAGCGCGTACAGACCCTGCCGCCTATAGTGGCGACTCCACTAGGGATAAAGAAACTAATTCCAGTGTTTTGTAATTTATCATCTTTGATTATTTCCTTATCTCCTTTGCATTTTTTGCATTCACTACACATTTTCACACAATGAGCACAACAGTCCCAAATAAACCGACAATAATCATTGCTTTAATGCCTACGTTTCACTCAAATTTGGTAGTGAAGTATTTGATTATTGACACTCATAGCACGTACTTATCCATGCCACACGGACCCTTGAGTGGGGAGACGTAACAGATGTATATAGTTATAGGAACCGAAGCTTATTACCCTTGACTTAGCTCATGTAATGACTTAGTAACTTTCCTCAAGATTTTCTCCAAATTGTATGTGTTTTATGCCATTTAGCGATCCTTACAATAAAGCCTAAGCCCATTGCCAATGGACTATACTAAATTGGGCTTTTAAGGCCCATTATGGCCCATTAAGATGGACTTTGGTTTTATTCAAAAAAATTACTACTTGTTTGTGTCGTCTTGAGAGTTTTATTGCATATGTCGATTTTATTATCCCCTGTTGATAATCAAAACCCGGCCAACAATCCTAAAACAAGAAACTCACCATTGAACACGTGTATGGGAGAAATAAGGTTGGAAGGTTTTTGCTATATGATCTGCTTATGCTTGTAAATAAATAATTTGCATTTCATGCATACATGACATTCATTGTGATTTTTTCAAAAAATGAAAATAATGAAAAAAAATGAAAATAATGAAAATAATGAAAACAATGAAACAAGTGCATTTTTTCTTAGCCATGAGCTTCTTCTTGTTTGGAAGCAGATTAAAGGTGAATTTGGCTCGCCAATATTAAGGATCCAATTAAATAATTGAGACCACTTTCAAGGATCAGAATGTCAAGACCTTATAATTTTGATTTTGAATCTTTCAAGAAAGAACTGTCAAAAGAGATCGGGGATGACATGCAATAGATGGTCAAAGACATGGTTGCTGAGATGGTAGGGAAAATGCTCTTTAATGAAGAAGAATTTGAAACCAGAACCATTATCGGCAAGCCATTCGAAGAAAAATTGAAAGCATCGGTAAATCTAATTGAGTCAGAATGGACAAAAGATATGAAGAGGCAAGTGGATCAGCTGCAAACTGCAATGAAAAGCATGGGCTTAATCCTAACTTTGCTGACTTGGATGCGAACTTGGATTTGAAGGAAGAACCATTGCCCCCAAAATATCAATTCCCAAGCATGAAGAAATACTCTGGCACAGATGATCCTCACTTACATCTGAAGTAGTATGTCACATACATGAAGGCCACTGGGTTGTCTAAAGCTTAGATCATCAAACAGTTTCCATTATCTTTGGAAGGAGCTACCATCAAGTGGTATTACACTTTGGATGCACATGTTCAGAAAGACGGGAAGGAGCTATATTCAACCTTCATCAAGCAGTATGGGCTAAATTCATAATTTGAAGTCTCTCTCCAAGAGTTACAAAATGCCAAGCAAGAATCAGTTGTACCTTTCATAAGCTTTTTAACTAGATGGAGAGGTAAGCTGACCCAAATGAAGCACAGACCTACAAAATCAGACCAACTGATTATAGCCATAGAAGCATGTATCCCACCTCTAGTCAACAAATTGAAAGACATAGGCATAAGGGACTTCAAAGAGTTATACAGATTTAGAGTACAAATTGAAGATGACTTGAATGAGAGCATTTATGAATAATCATTATCAGTTGTGAGTGTAATGATTTTGGACAATGCTTTATTGCAATAACTTTTCTTTATGCTAATAAATGTTTGACTGTCTGATTTACATGATTATAAATTTATTATGATTGTACATACTATCTTATGCTTGAATGAGAGAGAGATTTAAAAGAAAAGGAAAAAGAAAAAAACCATATCAAGAGGACTAAATGTCAGAGTTGACTTTCAATTTTTCTTTGGGGCAGTTTTGACCTTAGCTTCTCCAAAAATGAATTCTCCATATTCACAAAGAAAAAAAGAAAAAAATAGAAAAAGGAAAAAAAAGAAAAGAAGAAAGGGAAAAAGAAATAAAGGAAAGTGAGGTGAAAGGCATGAAAATAAGAGAAGAAAAGCTTTTGTGCCTCCATATTTGAAAACTCAATCCTGAGTAACCCTTTAAAAGTCCTCGTGATGCCAAACTCCAAAACTTAATCCAAAATTTCTACCCAATGTGAGTTGAAAAATAGTTGGTCAGAAAACCCACAAAGGGCTGATCAATAACAAGCATAATGTAGCATGCATGATTATAATGAAAGAGTAATCATTTAAAATGGGCATGATCAACATATGTTAGCATATGAAGTGTCAGACATGGACTCTTTTACAAGTTTTGCAGCAAACAACATTATGAATGTAACATCAACGACCAATAATTAGTAATAAGAGCATTAAGTGATCAGCAGCCGAAATGGCAATATGGATATCGAGCATGATGAAACAATGGTCAATCATCAGTATGAATTTACAACCACCTAGCTACGTTTGAAAATTCCCCAAAAGGGAGCGACTTAGGCAAAAGAGAGAAAATAAAAGAAGAAAAAAAATGAAAGACCCGGCTAGGTTCGAAAATTCTCAAAAAGAGGGCGACTTAGGCAAAAGAGGTAATATAAGATAAAATTAGTTGCACTTTCATTTTGAGAAGAGTAATTTGAGAGTTCATAAGATTCTGTTTTATGATGCAAGAGTGATAGAGTCCATCAATTCCTCAACTGGGGGTAGATTTTAAGATCATGTGACATGTTGAACCTTAAGAGTTACAGAATCTTTCAACGAATTCTTAAACTGGGGGTAGATAGAGTCTCTTCTGCACAAAAGGTCAAGTACAACCATCTAACGACAATAAAGCATTCTTAGGAGGCAATTAAGCTAGGGGCATTTGTTGTTGTCAACCCAATTTGATTATAATGGGCCTTAATTTCTATTCCATTTGGATATGTCAGTCTCAATGACAATCTTTAACAAACTCAATTTTTTGAATTCGGATTCTTTGATGGAAGGAGGGCTAGTTCCCAAAGATTAACTCTAAACAGAAAAAGCACCTGGCTAAATCATCCAAAATTTCTTATTTCCCTTAGTTCATTCATACATGAATCTTTTGCTAAGAATTATTTTGATATTTCATACATGTGAGCATTAGAATAATGCACGTCTTTTATAAATAGTGCACACGAGATTGTGTTATCAAATCAGTTTTGAAAGTTTTCAAAGATCATGATCATGCATACATCATGTTTTGAACTTTTTTGAATGTGTTTTCCAAAGAGTGAGCTCTTATACATATAATGTAGACCAGCTACCAATAATTTTGCCTAACGCCCCAGCAGCTTTGTGGCTTATTTTGATTGACCCTGCCTAACGCCCTAGAGGCTATATGGCGCATTTTGATTATCTTTGTGTTGTTTAATTTTGCCTGACACCCGTGAGGCTACATGGCTTGTTTGATTGACCCTGCCTAATGCCCCAGAGGCTATAAGGTGCATTTTGATTGTCTTTGTTTTATTTGTTTTTACCTGATGCCCCCGAGGTTATATGGCACTTGTTGATTGTTCTTGCTTGACGCCCTTGTGGGTGACGACGTAAAGTTCTATGAGTGACTTCTCAGGAATGAAAATTCTTGGGACTCACGTTTATGAGTGACTTCTCAAGAATGAAATTCTCAGGATTTACGTTTCCAAGTGACTAGTCAAGCAATGAATCCCCAAAGTGCATCTTCTTCAAGAAGTGTCTAGTTGGGCAACCCCGAAGTGTATCTTCTTCACCAAGTGAGTGGTCAGGCAATGAATCCCTGAAGTGCATCTTCTCCACCAAGTGACTACTCAAGCAATGAATCCCTGAAGTTCACATTTCAAGAAGTTTCTGGTTGGGCAATGAATCCCCGAAGTGCATCTTCTTTACCAAGTGACTGGTCGGGCAATGAATTCTTGAAGTTCACATTTCAAGAAGTGTCTGGTCGGGCAATGAATCCCCAAATTGCATCTTTTTCACCAAGTGACTAGTCAGGCAATGAATCCCTGAAGTTCACGTTTCAAGAAGTGTCTGTTCGGGCAATGGATCCCCGAAGTGCATCTTCTCTACTGAGTGACTTCTTGAGCCTGGAAAACTCGAGGATCACACTTCAAATATTAATGAGTGGTTGATCGGGCTAAAAAAATTAGAGGAACGTGGCTATATTTTTATCTTCTTTACTGAGTGACTTCTCGAGCTAGGAAAACTCGAGAATCATGCCTCAAATATTAATGAGTGACTGATCAGGCTAGGAAAACAAGGAACATGACTACGTTTATGTCTTCTCTACTGAGTGACTTCTCGAGCCAGGAAAACTCGAGAATTATGTTCAAACTATAATGAGTGGCTAGTCGGGCCAGGAAAATCCGAGGATCATGGTCACATTTCCTTCTTCATTATTGACTGATTTCTTGCGTCAGAAAGGCTCAAGAATCACATTCAAACTATAATGAGTGGCTGATCGGGCCAGGAAAACCCGAGGATCATGGTCACATTTCCTTCTTCGTTACTGAGTGATTTCTTACGTTAGAAAGGCTTAAGATTCACGTTTAAAATATTAATGAGTGGCTGATCGGGCTAGAAAACTCGAGGAACACGATCATGTTTCCTTCTTCATTACTAAGTGATTTCTTGAGCCAGGAAAACTTGAGAATCATGTCCAAATATTAATGAGTGGCTGATCGGGCTAGGAAAACTCGAGGATCATGGTCATGTTGTCATCTATTTTTTTACTGAGTGACATCTTGGGCTAGGAAAACTCGAGAGTCACCATCCAAATATTAATAAGTGGCTGATCGGGCTAGGAAAATCCGAGGATCATGATCACATTTTAAGATTATTTTAGTAAGTTTAAACTTTGACCTCGCAGATTTGAATATCTGAGACTAACAACACGAGTGAAGCTCGGAGGTCAGGTACGTTGTTTTTGTTATTTACTGCTTTTACATGTTACTTTTTCAAAAATTTAATTTCAAAAATCTAGTTTTCGAAAAACCAATGGGCAAACTATGGACACCCTCAGTTTGGTCGGCCCACAACGAAAGCCCAGTGATAAGATAGTGTGGATATTGAATGTGAGAGACCCAAAACTTTCTTTAGAAATGGACCCGAGAGCCCAAAACCCTAAAACCAAGCCCAAAATCCTATAATTAGGCCCAATCCTCAAACCCAAACCTTTAAGCCCAAAACTAAGTCTTTAATCCCAGGCTTAAGCCTTTCTAAGTCAGGCCTGGGTGAAGAGGCGATCGTCTCTTCGAAGAGGCGTCGCCTCTTCACCCTGGGCATCGATGAGGCGACGTCTCATCAAAGAGGCGACACCTCTTTGTAACTGACCTCTACAACATTAAATGTCATTAATGGCTGCATTAAACATTGGAGGGACCCATTTGTCTCTAATGTGGAGATTTTTTATGTGAAAATAAGACTTTTAGGGCATAGATGAGCTGGAAAAAAATAAGGAAATGATACAAAATATGATCTTTTTATTTAGATTTATTTTTGGGAATTGGAGGGAAGGAAAGCTGGAAGGCTTATGTAGGATTTTTTGGATGGTTAGAAGGGAAGGTTGGCGATTTTTAAGAAAAAAGGAAAGGGAAAAGAGAAAAGAAAAGTTCTTGAGAGAAAACCATAGAAAAAAAGAGGAAAAGTGGAAGAAGAAGTAGAATCTTAAGCTTGAGAGTTGATTTTCTTAAGAAGGAAGAAGGAACTCTTGTATTCAAAGCATCCAAAATAACAAACCAAGCTCTGAGGGCTCAATTAAAAGCACTAAACGTGTTCAATCAGTAAGCCTCCTTATTTTTAGGCTTTAAGTGCTATATTTTACTTTAAATTCATATTTCTTGACATTTTTGGCTTGTTATTATGTTTGTATTTATTTGAGGTCATAAGTGAAGCATGAATATGTGAAATATTAAGTGTTAAGTTGTAGGTTTATGATAATCTTGCATCTAGTGTGCTTTTCTTAAGATATAAGAAACTTGTAATTTTTTATGCCTTTGTTGAAGAGGCGACGCCTCTTCATAGAGGTGTCGTCCCTTTGCATAGTGGCGACCCTAGATCGCCTCCTAATCAAGAGGTGACGCCTCATCGAAGAGACGATCGCCTCCCGACCAGAGTCTTGCATGAGTTAGTTTTCTTTTAGTATTCCTGTGGTTTATTTGCAGTTTTTAATACGTCTATGTTGTCTTATATCTTCAATTTTGCATGCAATTACTATGACATTAGGTTTAATTGAGTATTGATTTATGCTTAAATAAGCATTTATGTTCATTTGGTACAAAGTTAATTCAATTTCTTTATATATAGTTATTATTTTATGAAAAAGGGCTGATCCTTATTTGTTGTAAGAACTTTAGGATGATTCTCAATCATCAAATAATTAGTGCATTAATTAGTTTTTGAGAGGTTTTATTTGAATTCATTTGTTGTTGTAATTGTATAACATATTGTAATCCTTAATCCCTTCCCCATTTGTTTTGAATGTATGATTGTAAATTTGTTGTTACTATCTGTCCTCAGTGTTAGGTAATAAGCATGCAAAAAGGACTAATGTGCAAACTTAAACTTAAACGTAAAATTAGAAATGACTACAATCTAAATGATAAATAAGGAAATAATCAAATAATAAAAAGAATAAAATACAAAACACGTACAAAGGCCAACTGCAAGGTTAGGTGGGCATTCCAAAAGCCTATACCCAATTTCTGAACTCGATCTCTGATAATGGCTTCTGGGAACTTCCGTGGAATCCAGTTGCTGTATAGTGTGTCCCGACTTTTATCCGGGTGGCGACTCCATCTCTGTGATAGGCCCCAAGCCCATCTTATATTTCCTAGCAGGCCCTGAGCTTACACAGGGCCGTGGTCGCCAAACACTTGGGCGTGCGTATAGACCCTGCCACTTACAGCAAGTGCAACCCAACTTTTTTTTTCCTTCAGAAAGCCCAAAAAGGTCCGACTAATTCACAAGCCCAATATGCCAATAAGGCGATCGCCTTATAGAGTAAGGCAACGCCTTAGTATAAAGGCGATACCTTAGTAGTGAGAATTTAAATATATATATAAGCTATTGGCATGACTCCCAAAATAATCGAAGTATGTTGCCAACAACATGAGAGTGGAGAAGAAAATTAGGAGAGGTAGGTAAATAGGAAGATTCTTTTTGGAAAGTTACAAAAAAAATAGAGATATTTATTTTGTGGGAGGAAAGGAAGTTGGAGAAAATGGGAAAATATGGTAGGAAAATGGGATTAGAAGTGGTGAGAAGGAGCTTTAAAATAGGAGGTTAAAAAAAGGGTTGAAGGTTGGGGCAGTTGGCTAAAAAAAGGAAAAAAAAATTTAGACTCCAAAAAAAGCTAATATAATTTTAGCTTGAGAGGCCATTACTTAGAAGAGAACTCTCTACCATTTTTTTTTACAGATAATCTAAGGGAAAACTATTTTAAACTATTACTTTTTTTTTTAATGGCAAAAATGCTAATACTCTTGCCTTGAATTTTTTTAGTCGTGCTTTTCAATTTAATTTTGTCTTCTTTCTCATTTTTTTGGGGCAACAGTGCTAGAGTATGTTGCAATACTTTTTCCCCCTTATTTTTTATTTTTTAAAAGTAAAAAGATATATTAATTAAGAGTTCTCATGAGCTACAATAGCATAAATAAAGTCAGGGTCATAGCCCATAAATAAAGTCTAGTCAAAGAAGAAGCAGCCCTAGCACTAAGGTGAGCCACCTCATTTGCTGATCTATAAACAAATTGAACAACCACATTATTAAAATATGTTAACAGTTATCTACAATCATCAATTAAGAGGCTAAAAGGTGATGAATCTCCTGTAGCACACACAACCTGTACCACTAGAAGAGCATCCATTTCGACGACAAAATAATCCAAATTAAAAGCCTGTAACCACAAAAGAGTTTCATGCAAAGCCAAGACTTCAGATCCCCCTGGAGTGAAAGAGCTTGGAAATGAATTGGAGAAACCACTAATGTAATGGCTAAGAGAATTTCAGACAGAGCAACCAATGCCAACCTTGACTTGAGATGAAAACATAGTGGCATCAATATTAACTTTAAGCCAGCCTATCAACGATGGAGACTAAACAACCTGACCCGCAGTAGATACTTAAGGCAAGTAAGAACTGCCAAGTCGAGAACACTTGGCATGTTTCCATTACAATAACAAACGGCCAGCAGAATTGAGAAGATATGTGGCATAGCTGAATTTATTCTGCTAAAGACGAGCATTTCGAGAGGACCATAAACACCAGCATATTATGGTAAACAAGGATCGTTGTTCCAAATCCAATTTAGAGAGAAAACCAAATATCCATGCAGACAGAGAGTTATGATCAGAATAGAACACATGTAAAGATGACCGAAGCCATACCTCTTTTGAAAATGGGCGATATTGGACAACATGGAGACTATCCTCAATAGAAGTAGTACACAATTTGCACAAGGGATCAATCTGCACTCGTTTGGATAGTATTGCTTGGTTTGTTCACAAAACACTAACTTACGCTCTTCACATTTAATTTTTTGAAGCCCAAGCCTCCAAATTTTTTTAGCTTACATAGATGATCCCACTTCAACCATTTGATCCCTTTTAGCAAACTATTCGAAGAACCCCACCAAAAGCTATTCATCATCCTTTCCAAAGCATCACAAAGAACCAAATGAAGAAGAAAGACCTTCATGAGGTAATTGGGCATTGACTAAGCAACAGACTTCAACAAGATTTCCTTCTCGGCAAGTGAAAGATTCTTATTATGCCAGCGGTTCTATTTCCGTCATACCATGTCTTTAACATAGGCAAACACACATGCTTATTCCTACTAACCAAAGAGGGGAGACCCAATATTTTTTTACTTCTTATTTACTTTTTTATTTATTGTATTCATTTTATTTTATTTATATATTTAAATGGTATTTATTTCTTTTTATTTTTATTTATTTCTTTTTTATCGAATTTATATATATTTGTGTTGCATTATTTTTCTTAAATTTAATTTCTGCTTATATTTATATTATTTTATTTATTTTTATTGTATGTTATTTTATGTTATTTCCAATTTTTTATTTTTTGCTATTTGTGTAATTTATATTCTATTTTCATTCTAAGTTTGTTTTATATATTTGATTATATTTTATTGCATTATTGAAATTAACTTTTTATCTATTTTATTTTATTTTTATTTTTGT
>CATIWM010603577.1:0-12772 GCA_949671775.1 Mallotus repandus | reverse complement strand
ATGTATAGATAAGGATTGAGAGTTACCGATTTTTTCAATGTCAATAATCTTTCCTTTTGCATTATCCCCAAAAGTAACATGTCCTCCATCCTTAGCATCGAGCTTGTTTAGTTGCTCTTTGTCTCCGGTCATATGTTTTGAATATCCACTATCAAGATACCAACTACTTTTTATTCCTGTGGACTTCAAGCATACCTACAAAATGCAATTTACACATTCTTTTGAACCCAAACCTTTCTTGGCCTAGGTTGGTTAGTCTCAAGGTAATCCAAAGGAAGCAAGTTTAAGTGTAATCCAAAGGAAGCAAGTTTAAGTGCAATCTTCTATAGAAGCACACATTGCTAGAGTGACCTTTGGTCATGCAATAAAAACACTCAACATTGGCAAATTTATTTCTCCTAGGATGATATGCTTTCCTAGTTTGTGAAACATGCCTTATATATTTTGTTGGTGAATTCTTTCTATAACTCTTTTGAGTCATAGTGTGAGACATACATTGGTAATGACAATGTGCATTTTGATAGGTTTGTGCAACATGTTTATGTGTATTGTGTTGTGTAGCATGCCTATTATGATTATGTCTAGTGTACATATAAGTATGCTTTGGTTGAGGTGCTCTTGTTTGAGTCTTGCCTCTTTGTGTCAATAGAGGTTGAGTCTCGTGAGACCTTCTCTTTTTATTTGACACATGAGAACTTTTAGCTTTGAAAGCTTAAGTCTCATTTTTTGATGTAGATGCAATAGAATCATGTGCTTTAACAAAATTAATATGTGATGATGATAAAGGTGTCATTCCATTTTTGTATCCAATTCCATGAGTATCTCCAAGAAATTTTTGAGAGTCAAGAAGACTATCTAAAGTCTCTTTTCCCTTCTTAAATTTTGAAATGAAATTTCTTAACTCTAAGACCTCTTTAGAAATCTTTTGATTTTCACCATTAGCTTTCTTAAGTTGGTCTTCCAAGGAATTTGAGTTTTTCAAAACATTAGTAAGTTTATCATTTGATTCAACTAATTTAGAAAATTCAATATTTAAAATTTTAAATTCCTTGGTTAGCTAGTTAACTCATGTTTATAGTGCTTCTTCCTAACAAGTAAGCTTTTGCATTTAACCGTAAGTTTACAAGCAATAGAGCCCTCATCATCATCATCATCATCATTATCATATTCACAATCATTAGAAGAGTTAAAAATAGATGGTACCTCTTTTTCATCTTCAAGAGCAATAAAGCAAAGGTTGGCCACTTCTTGTTGTTCCTCTTCCCTTTTAGATTTGAAGGAGTAATCCTAAATAGCTTTGAAAGCCTTCCTCTTCTCTTTTGCTCCTTTAATCTTATTTTTGAGTTTAGGGCACTCACTTCGGATGTGTCTCGCTTTCTTGCAGTTATAGCAAGTAACATCTTTGGTTTTCTTCTTACCATCTTCTTCATACTTCTTGTTGAAGTTTTGTTTTCTTGAGGAGTTTTTCTTTCTCGAGAATTTATTAAATTTTCTTGTGAGCATGAAAATGTCACCATCTTCATCACTTGAATCTTTAATGATTTCTTCCTCACTATCATTTTGAGAGGCCTTCAATGCTTTGCTCTTTTTCTTTTCTTCCTTCTCTTCTTGCTCTTCACCTCCTTACTTTATTATAAGCTCATGGGTGAGAAGCTTTCCAATAAGCACATCGATTGAAAGAGTTGAGAGGTCTTGAGCTTCCTCAATTGAAGTAACTCGAGTTTCCCAATCCTTCTTAGTTAGGATTCTTAGAATTTTGTTGTTTACTTCTTCCTTGAAAAAATGTTTTCCAAGTTTCTTGAGGGTTATGAGAAGAGCCATAAGATGGGTTGTCATCTTCGTTATTAATTCATGAGGCTTCATTTTGAAGAGTTGAACCTTCTTGCTTCTAACTTGTACATTGACTTCATAATGGTTTTCAAAGGTCTCCTACATTTCTTTGGCTGAAATACAATGTTGAAGCTTTTTACTTTCTTCTCTTGTTATAGAGGATGCGATTGTGATCATAGCCTTTTTATTCTTGATGTTTTCTTCCTTTTTGTCGTTGCTCCATTCATCTCTAGAAAGAGTAGTGACTACACCATCCTTGGTAACCTTAGGTGGTTCCCATCCTTTTAAGACACCTTCCTAAAGTCTGGATTCATTATCTAGATATAAATCCATTTTGAATTTCTAATTTGGATAATCACTACCATAAAACAAAGGTCTAAAAGAGGGGGAGTTTTGAGATTCACTTCCCATGATCTTGTATTCTAGCAATGAAGTTCCTAGAATTCAAGCTCTAATATCAAATGAAAATGCCTTAGGGAGGGGGAGGAGGGAGGGGAGTGAATAAGGCAATTGAATAAGAATTGAAATTAAATAAGAGTTAACAACAAATTAAAAGATGTTGAGAAGGAAGAATGATGAAAACAAGAATTTAAGGAGTTCAGATTCTCAACAATCCTACGTCTCCACCTAACTTATCCCCAAGCTAGGATTTTTAATCATCCATAATCTTATTCACAAGATTGAGATTACACAAGGGTTTAAGGCTCACTCTTTCCGTTTTCTTAAACCCAAAAAATAGAAGAAAAAGAATATCTATTCTAACACTCACCAACTCTCACAAGAGTTATACAAATATAGAAATTGTTTAAGAGAGAATTTGAGAGCTTAATTGAATGCTTAAGAGAATATGAATGATAAACAAGTTTCTTAAACCTTCAATTGAACTCAATGAGGTGTTTATATAGATAAACACTTAAAAATATGGCTGTTGGAGGTATCAAACATGTCTCCAACATCTCTTGTTGAATTTTGAATCATTTTGGACTTTTTGCAGCTGAAACGACGCTCATGATCATGAGGAGAAAGCCCTGGCTCGTAAGCATCAATTTGAGGACCGTGGCATTAAAATATCCATTGAATGCTATTAGAATTGCTCCTCACAAGCTGCTCACAATCCTGAGTGGCTCAAAATTTTCACTCTTTAGAATGCTATCAGGACTACCGCTCACGATTTGAATAGTGCTCATGAGCAATGCTAGTGAACGATGCTTGCATGATCGTGATCATCGTGAGGAGACACCTGTAAGTCCGAAATTGAGTGTTTATGACTTCCAATTACTCCAGATACTTTAGGTATATTTTTGGGATAATATACTTTAATGAAATATAGTATAAAGACAGTATTTCATATTTCCGGATATGAATGAGTATTCTTGATAAAAATTAAGTTCCTACACACTTGAATGAAATCATTAGTAACTTAAATTGATTGTCAAAGATCAAAATTATGAGTTTGATCATGCAAATGGTCAACAACTTCCTTTCCTTTCTATTTCATTTTTAAAAGCACAATTCTGAACGGTCTTAACACCATTTTCCCATTATCTTTAACTTGTAACACTGTTGCAAAACTCACTTTGGACAGCACCAAAAAACATGTAAATAACAACAGCAAGTCATCCATTTTCTGCTACAAATTTTTGAGTTTAATAATAACAATTCACCCACTTTCTTTTCACCTATACAAATATGTTTTAAATATCATTGGAAGTTTGTTAAGCTCTTTTTTTTTGTGCATTTTCTTTCAATAAGGATTAGTAGCAAATAAATTAATAGTGCTGCATAATTATAGCAAAATAAGAGGTTTAAATCAACTTGTTTCAAAAGGGAATTGAACAACGAGATTTGTCAAAGATGTAACACAGAAGCAACTGAGTTTTAAGACTACTTCTAAATCAAATTTCTATAGTAACTTGACATAACACAACAGCAATTCCTTTGGCAACAAACTCGATGGTTTAAGACAAATAATTCTCATGTTTATTGCAACTAAAACCAAAAGAAATTTTATGTAAATAAGCAACATAACTTAAGCCATGGGATATTCAAAGTTCAACGATACAAGAATGAGACAGAACTCAACATTGAACTGAAGCAAATGAGCCAAACTTAGTATTTAGACATCGCAAACATAAGTAACAGAGAAACTCAAGAATTCAATAGAATTAAAGAATCAAAATTTGCAAGAAGGATCAGTGAGAACCGCTCACAATCAAAGCTAGCTTCCTCTTTATCCCCTCACTACTTTGACAGACTCTATTCCGGGGCCACAAACAACTCCTAATCACCATTCACAAAGATTCTTAGTTTTAGCTCAAACTCAGCATTAGCAATATACAATCTTCAAGAATTATGCACTAATTCTTGACTTAGATTTCTATGCATGTAGCTGTAATCTAGTCTCATACACAATCTACAATGAGCCTTATAATCATTCAAAGATTCTTACCTCAATGCTTTATTGATCCACCCGAAACTCAACTCAACTCAAAGCTCTTGTTTTTTTTTTTTTTTAACTCTATGTTGATTTAGCTCACTTGATCTTCAACTTCTTAAGTGGTTTGAGTTTGGTTTCTTGCTCCTAGAGAAGAATTAAAGTTGTGAAACTCTTCTCCATCCACATGCAAGTAACTTGACCTCTCTTTCTGATCTCTCTCCCTTTCATGCTCTTCTCTTCTTCATATAAAGAAGAGTTTTCTCTTTTTTTTTGTTACAAATGTCTTAATGAAAAATGAAACTTACATGCAGCTTGACACCTCACCACCTTATACCAAAAATTCCTTTAATTAGATCCTTATTATTATTATTTTATTCTTATGATTCATTTGCAAGAGACGTGTGTCCACATGCATGTAATTGAAACCCCAAACACTTTTGTCGTAAAAATACCCTTACCCTTTCCTTCCATCTTCAATTACACCCTTCTTAATTTAATTTCCTTCCATTTTAAATCCTTATTTCCTTTGTGTAAATTTTACACATCTAGGCAAATTTTGCTATTAACCTTATTATTATTATATCTAGAAATTTGTGTACCCTTATCTCCATTATTTCAAATTAATTAAGCCCTTCTGTGTATCATTTCCATTAATTTTGGACCTAATTAATTTTCTTAATTATTTATTTAAATAATAGTATATCTTTAATATACTATGTCCGGGGATACGGATGTGACAAGAAGCAAATGTAGCAGCCCTCTATAATTGGTACATCCAAATATGCTCCAAGACTTCCATTCCCTCTAAGGCAAAGGGCGATGAATGAAGCTGAAAAGAGATTGGCAAAATTTTTGGAAACTTTAAAGAAGTTAGAGCCGAAATTGCCATTGTCTGAAATATTGAATGAGAGGCCCAAGTATGCAAAGTTTCTTAAGGACATTATCACTAACAAAAGGAAGTGGGATGATAATGAAATGGTGTCCTTGATTGAGACTTGCAGCTCTATAGAAGAAGAGGAGTGTAAAAGGGATGAAGTCATTGATGAGTGTGAAACTGCATAAGAAGCCCCTTTTGTCAAACCTAAAATTTTGATTAGGAGTGACAATTTGATTTCACCATCTATTGAGTAGCCTCCTAGTTTAGAGTTAAAGCCTTTGCCTACGACTTGAGGTACACATTCCTAAGAGATAATAACACTCTACCTATTATCATCTCCAAAAAGTTGTCCATCAAACAAGAAAGGAGAATATGTGAAGTGGTAAGCAAGGGGATTCAAGTGATTGGGTGGCAAAAATTTGGGTTGAATCACTCAAATATGGTGCATAAACTTCACATGGAAGATGGTTATAGAGCTCCAACCAAGAAAGAAAGGAGGCTAAATTTTAAGATAAAAGAAATTTTTATTTCTCATAAGGTATGTAAGGATAACTCTTTTATATTTTATAATGCTTTTGAATTGTGTTTATATAATCTTGATAGGGTGCTAAAAATATGTGAAGAGACTAATCTCATTTTACATTGGGAGAATTACCACTTTATGGTTGTAGAAGAATTAGTCTCAAGTCATATGATATCAAGCATAGGGATTGATTTTGATGAAAATAGTTCACAAGCTCATGACAGTGCCAAGTTCTTCAAGAAGAAAACAAAAAGATGGCATAATGATAACATCCCTAAAAACACACTTTAAATTAGAGATGTCATCTTGTTGATCAACGTAAGGTAAAGGCTACTTTAAGATATGTTGAAAGTAAAGTGGAATGGTCCTTTCAAAGACATACAATGGAGGTTTGGTGTAAGAAGTTCTTCCCTTTAACAACCAAGCATGATCTAAAAAGGGAGTTTGGTTAAGCTAATGACCTTAAATTAGCAACCCTTTTATTTTAGAGTGTTTTCTTGTTTTCATTTCTAATTTTTCATGAATTTAGGTTTCTTAAATTATATTTTTGGTATCTTTGATTCTCTTATGTCTTTTATTTTAGATTGAATTGTCTTCTAGGAGATTAAAGAAGTTTTGTGGAACCATGGATCTCTCGGCTCAAACTCCTTCCACCTTACCTCGCCATCACAATAGGAGTAAACTCTTTTCCCTAGTTTTAATTTTTTTTATTTTTCGTTTAGTGTTTTTTAAGTTTTATTTATCATGTTTATATATAGTGCTTGTGAATTTTTGGTGTTTTATTTTAGGTTGTGTTTGTGCATTTGTATATTATATATGTTTTGCATTTAGGCATCCTACACACATTGAGGACAGTGTGCAATTCAAGTGTGGGGGAGGGGGGGATTATTTTGTATCATTTGAATTTTTAGTATATTATGTGTATATTTTAGGTATAACATGCATTGCATTTTCCATCTGTTTAAATTTGGCCCAACTTTTTGAAAATTTTGATACTTGACACTTGAATTTTTGCACGATTATCTTAGTGATGAATTTTGTGGATGTTTATGGTTTTGTTAAGCCTATGTGTTTAATCTTCTTTTAATGGTTAGTTTAATGTGTTTTAAACTTTGTTGACATTTTGAGTTAAGAATTTTTTATCCTTTAATCTACTTAATGTATGTTGTTGCTTGCTTGATCTTGGGTTTGATTTATTTTTTTGGGAACTAGTGTTGTGAATGAATTAAACTCCTATTTAGGGTCATTTGTAGTTATATGCGAAAGGAATCATAAGAACACTCTTTTCCATTTCTAAAAAAAGAAAAGAAAAAGAATAAAATGTGCTAAAGAACTCGAATTCCATATACTCCAATGCTCTTGCAAAAGAGTATAAGTATTCAAAGAACCCTCTTGAGGTGTTCACGTTGAGTAGTTTGAGAAAGACGGGGAACTGCTAAGAGAGGGAAAAAAAAGCACAAAGTAAAAAAGAAAATAGAAGGATATATTTAATTTCTGCATACCAAATTAGAACTACCTTAGATTGGAGTCTTTTTCATTCATGTGTACTTTTCTCAAAACTTTGATTCATTTTTCTATGATTGTAAGTAGACAACATACTCTTTACTTGGTAATACATTTCTCTACTTGATTTGTTAACTTTTTTTTTGAGATTTATAAACTAGCTATTAGGAGAAGATTGTGATATGTGGTTGATAAAATTTTGGATATAAACTTTGTTCATTGCATTGATAGTGTTTGTTCTTGAGTTTACTTGAGGACAAGTAAATATTCAAGTGTGGGGTTATTTGTTAGTGTCAAATTACACATACATTTAGGACATAATATAACATGTATTTATACATTTTAATTAGCATTTAGTATAATAAAGCATATAAAAATATATACTTTTATATTTTGTCTTATTTTACTAGGGAAAAGGGTTTTAGTGATGAATAGTGGCTGAAGGAGCATAAAAGGGAGAAAAAAAAGAGTAAGGGAGCAGAGTTAAGTTTCTATTATGATCACGATAGACCCGCAATCACGGGTTCAATCACAACAGTAACAGTACTATAGTAACTCTGATATAGTAATCCTACTACAATAACGAGTGAAGAGTAACACTGCTATAGTATTTTTGAGAGGGATTCAAGGGTCAATTAAGAAGACTATAAAAGAGGGACCAAAAACCTAATTTTAAGGTGTGGAGATCATAATCTAAAAGAAAGAAAAATCATTCCAAGATCTAACCCACCTAGAGAAAAGGGGGAGAACATATTAAAAAAGGTCAATCAAGAGAAAGAAGAAGGAGGAAGAAGGAGAAAAAGCAAGAAGCTAGAAGAAGAGCCTCCATTGAAGACCCAAAGCTTCTTGATAACAATTTCTCCTCCTTTCTCTTTATTGAATATTATTTTGTTAATCTCTTAATTGTATTTTGAATATTGAATGATGGTTTTGAGAGCCATGTTTGGCTAAGTTTATATTGTTGTTGGGATTTTGGAAACCCATTTGATTTGAGTTCATTTTATAGATCTACTTCTTGTTTATTTGTATATTTTATTTATTGAACTTGTTGTGTTTTGTGTTTTGGCCATATACAACCCCTGTTTGAATCTATACATTAAGAAATGGTGGATTTAATTGACCCATAAATACTTGTTAGATTTTTCACTGACTTAAGAAAGCTTGAGTAGATCTAATCCTCTTTAAGTTTGCTTATTGCCTTACAAGACTGATGTTGACTCAATTTATAGTGATGATGAGAGTAAGCCATACTTTGAGAGTTAATTGATGCTTATTTGTGAGATTAGCATTACTTGAGGGAGATTGTTAATCGATTCATGAAAGCTTGACGTGTGCTTTGAACTTGAATTAATATATTATTTGACTTAAGGATAGTGTGGTGTACAACTTCCTAACAACATGTTTTCCCACTAATTCATTTCCTTGTTAATTAGTTAGCTATAGTTTAATTTGCATTTTATTATTTGTTAATTATTTAATGTGGTTATTATTTTATTAAAATTTCATTTGCAAGCTCTAAACATATTAAACTAAAGCTAATAGGTGTTTAGTCCCCAATCTCTATGGGAAACAATACTCTACTCATTACTCTATTACTTGTCGACATATGCACTTGCAGTTCGCAATAAGTTTTTGGCGCCGATGTTGGGGATTAATTGAGCTAACATTACAATTAGTGATAATTTGTTTGGATTAGAGCAATTTTTTTTTTGTGTTATATTTTTAATTTAATTTAATTTTTTTGGTACTCTTATTGATGTTTATGCATAACTCTTGAAATGGCTTGTCATCAAGAGAGGAAAGAATGGACTCTTTTGGATTATGCTATGCACGATATAGAGGTTGACACGATGACTTCTTTACAAGCACAACTTGCTACATTATCTAAGCAAATTGATGATTTTGCTTCAAGAGGTAATGTTGTCCCACCTACTTCTAAGTTGCCTTGTGAATATTATCATATGTTTGGACATACTACTTTTGAGTGTGGTTTTGTGAATAACAGTGTGTATAAAGATAATATGATTGAGGATTGTAGCTATGTTGGAGGTCCATTCCAACCAAGGCAACCTAATAATCCTTTCTCCAATACTTACAACCAAAGGTGGATGAATTATCCTGATTTTTTCTGGAGCAATAATCAAAATTCTCAGGGATTTTTCAATTAATTCACTCAACCACCACCACCTAGAGTCCAAGCTAAGTCAACTGATAAGAGGTTTACAGATATGGAGATAAAGTTTGACAAGTTCCTTGATACTGTCACTTCCAAAATGACTAGTCAAAATTACAAGTTCCAACAAATTTTTAAGAATCATGCTTCTTCAATTCATAACATTGAAGTTCAGCTTGGGAAATTGGAAAATGTGGTTACAAAAAGAGCTCATGGGCATCTACCAAGCAACACAGAAGTCAATCCAAAAGAACAAGGTCCTAAGGAAGTTCCATTGGAGGTTGAGGATGACAAGGTGAAGCAAGAGAAGAAGGGTGAAGAAGCAAAAGAGAATAATAAGGGAGAGCAAGCTGAAAAGCAAGTTGTTGTGCAAAAGAAGCAAATGGAGCAACCCTCTACAATTGACACATCCAAATATGCTCCAAGACTTCCATTCCCTCTAAGGCAATGGGTGATGAATGAAGATGAAAAGAGACTGGCAAAATTTTTGGAAATTTTAAAGAAGTTAGAGCCGAAATTGCCATTGTCCAAAATATTGAAAAAGATGCCGAAGTATGCAAAGTTTCTTAAGGACATTATCATTAACAAAAGGAAGTGGGATGATAATGAAATGTTGTCCTTAATTAAGACTTGCAGCTCTATAGAAGATGAGGAGTGTAAAAAGGATGAAGTCTTGGATGAGTGTGAAACTACACAAGAAACCCCTTTTTTCAAACTTGAAATTTTGATAAGGAGTGACAATTTGATTTCCCCATCTATTGAGCAGCCTCCTAGTTTAAAGTTAAAGCCTTTGCCTATGACTTGAGGTACATATTCCTAGGAGAGAATAACACTCTACCTATTATCATCTCTAACAAGTTGTCCATCAAATAAGAAAGGAGATTATGTGAAGTTGTAAGTAAGAGCATTCATATGATTGGGTGGTAAAATTTTGATATTAAAGGGTTGAATCACTCAAATGTGGTGCATAAACTTCACATGGAAGATGGTTATAGAGCTCCAACCAAGAAAGAAAGAAGACTAAATTTTAAGATAAAAGATGTCACATCCGTACTCTAATTATAGGTACATTTGCATTCACATTACATTTGCATTTACATATTTGTTTATTGAATTTAAGTATAACCTAGTATATACAGTTAGACTAGTGTATCAGGTTAAGCTGTGATTTGTACTCAATCATAGAGTGAGAATTTTTTAATTTTGATGACACTCAAAATGAGTGAAATTTTGAGAATAAAAGGAATTATGATTATAAATGAAGTGAAGAATGAGAATTTAAAAAGTTTAGGTTGATTTGGACTTAATTGCAATAACAGTCGTGCTAAAGTGCTCAATTGGAAGCTTAAGGGTTTAAAGATAATTTGATAATTTCATTCAGGGTTTAAATGGACATTTTGCCTTTTGACTTATCTAAAATGGCTCTAGAATCTTCTTGGGTCGTGATCTTTATTGATTAGCAGCATATGATCAAAAAGAATGAAAGAAACAATTATGCTTAGAAAAAGAAAGGAAGAGAAAAATAGACAAACTAGTAGGGCTGCTTACTTCCTAAAATTTAGAGCTTGCTTTTCAAGTGAAATTGATGATCCAACTCAATTTTTCAAGCTTTAATCATCATATCTAAGGCTTTTTAGATTTAATTGGTAAGTAATTTTGGTTGATTTTAATTAGGGTTCATAACTTGCTATTCTCGGATTTTAGATGTCTGGTTTAACTGTTTTTGTATTTTGATGATAACTTGAGCTAGAGAGATCCAAATTGAGTGTTCTTTGATTCTATTAAAACTTAAAAGAGTCCTATAAATTTTTTGTCTTTGAGGCTAAGCTGAATAAGTCGGGAAGTTAGACTGATAATTAAAAACATTTTAATACTCAATATGTCTGTGCATGTTGACCTGGTTATGTTCAGTTGCCTAGATCTCATTCTATAGTTTTCCAAACTAAGTTAAATTCTTACAAGATTTAATAAATATATTAATATAAGACTTATTACAATTTGAGCTTGAAATTCCTCTTCTACAATTTTGGACGAATTTTCTAAATTAAGCCTGAAACAACCTTTTTAATGTTAATAGGGCTGATTTGAGAACTTGAATTGGTTTGCATGTTTTGCACATCATTTGGGGGCTGCATGGTTAGAAAAGTATGTGAGAAAGTTATATTGATGATTATTAAATGCAATTTCATGTTTTAGGTGCTGGTACCAATTAAGCAAAATGGTTAATTGGTTGTGTTAGTTTTGAAAGCTATTTTGTGAGTAGATGTTCAAGCCCTTTAAATATTTTTATAATGGCAATAAAATGATATTTTTTAAGTTAATTCATGGATCTGAATTGGTGACTTGAAATTGTTTTAAATCAGCTTCTTGATACTTGAAATATATGTGTAAATTTCAATCTTTTAAGGTCTTAAGTTTACAAGTTACAAGTGTTATTTATATATGCTTGGTTTGGTAATCTGATTTGAGATCCTTTTGGTTACTTAGTGATTTAAATGAGCTTATGCTCAACCTGATTTCACTTCTTTGAACTATGATAAAGATTGATTGATTTTGAACGGTTATTAAACCATAAATGTGATCATGTTATTTTGATTGATTATTTGGTGAAAATGGTATTTGGTTTGTGTATTACCACCCTATATGAGTTATTGGATGTGTTGAGATGATATATGTACATTTGAGATTGTGTTAGTTGTTATTGCACAATAAACAACAGGGCACTTGATTGCAGGGTGGTGAAGGAAGAAGGGTCATTTCGTGCTAACGTAGTTGAAGGGTTAGCCTTCAAGTGTGCCTAGAGAGTAAATTGGTGATGGCCTGTATGTTATGGCCGGGTTGTAATGCTTGTTTAGGGATGGTTAATATATGTGAAAGATTGTATTAATGCTTGTAAAGGTGTGTGTTTTACTTGACTAAGCTAATCTAGCTTTGATATTTCAAGTGGATTGCAATTTGATTTTAAATACTTATTATGCTGATTTGAGATAATTATTGTGTTTGGTTTAACCAAATTGTTTTCTGCTTGGAATATCTATTCATTGTGTATTTTTATACTCATTTTACTTTATTTTATAAACTTTTTTAGATAATAGGGCTTGATAGTGGGTGGATTGAGCTAAGAGAGTGTGTATAGAATTTTCAGATTAAGATTGGCCAACATCCTCGTTAGAGAAGTCTTGTACTTTTATTTCTAAATCTTGTTTATATAAGTTTTGTAAAAGAATATGTTCTAAAGTCAAATGATGGTGGCTAGGATTTATGTTAGGCAACTATGTATAAAAGTGATTTATATTGCTTAATAATGTTTACTCTACGATGTCTTTGGTTTGCAAAGATTAATATCAATCTAGTTATAAAAATGTGATTTTCCTATGTTACTTAATTATCCTATATTATAGTTATCAATCATAAATTCATCAAATTACA
>CATIWM010603573.1:0-43559 GCA_949671775.1 Mallotus repandus | reverse complement strand
TTTTAACGTTTTTTTTTTATTTTTAAGGTACTGTTTTCATTTTATTCTCAATATTTTCTTTTTTTTTTTGCTTAATATTTTTTTTCTCTTAAAACCCTTTTTTCAAATGAATAATTATAAACTAAACATCTTCAATTGTTGTTAAACCAAGCAATAAATATCTTCAACTATTGTAACAACAATAAATAAACAAAATCTTATCCTTTTATATTCTTAAAGAATAAGGATTTTATTTTTTTATTTTAATTTGTTTTATTAAAAAGTCTAACAACTTCTTTTTTTTAAAAAAATATTTGATACTTATTGATCATCAATATGTAACAAGTTTACAATTCTTATGATGAATTTGTAACGTCAACAAAAAAAAAATAAAAAAAAAATCGACAAAAATCAACAAACCAAAATAACAAAAAAAACTATAAATAACAACTGAAACAACAAAACAACAAAAATCAACAAAATTTTATGTTGTTGATTGTTGTTTACTTTTATTGATTGTTAGTTGTTGATTGTTGTTTATTTTTATTATTTTTTAAATTATTTTTCATTATTAATGACAAAATTATGGCCATAAATATTTTTTTTACTTTTATTAGTATTAATGGTAAAAGTAATAAATTTTTTGACATATTTCATAATTTTTATTTTTTATTGTTATTTTTTTTATTTTTAACAAAAATCAACAAATATAAATAAAGAAAAACAACAAAAATAATTGAAAAAAAAAACAATTGGAATAACAAAATCAACAAAAGTAACAAAAAAATTGCAGTTGTTGATTTTTGTTACTGTTTGTTGTTTTTTCAGTTTTTCATCATTAATAATAAAATTAAGACCATAAATGTAATTTTTACTTTTATTAGTATCAATAATAAAAATAATAATTTATTTGATATATTTCATAATTTTTTGCTATTTTTACTGAAAAATAATTATTGAATACTATGGGTAATTCTTACTTTAATTAGTTTAATTTCTAAATTATAAATAATTATAAAAAATAATTTTTGAAGACTATGGATAATTTTTTTGTTTAATTAGCTTAATTTTTATATTCTAAATAATAGTAAGTTTCAAAATTAAAAAAAGTTGTTATTTAGAATAAATAAATACAATTAACTTAAAATATACAAATTAAATAAATACAATTACTTAAAATATAAAAATTAAATAAATAAATACAATTAATTTAAATTAAATATGCCTTAAAAAAATGAAAAGAGGACAAACAAATGAAACGCCGATCTTATGCCTAAAGTTTCAAAATTAGAACAAAATCAAGCCAAAGATGAAAACAACAATGACAAAACCGGAAAAAAAAAAAAGCGCCGGCCACAAACAATATTAATGGCGTTCGCTAGGCCATGAGGTGAAATTTTCTATAATAATTTTTCTCCAAAAAAATCTTGAGGTATAAGATTCAATTTATACAAAGGAATGACTACTTTCTATTATGCAATTCATCCAAATTTAGATTGTATAATCTCTCTATTAAAAAAAATTATATTTCAGTTTATGATTATATGATGGAAACTGCAATTCTTACCATTGGTTATAAGCTATTTATGGTTATTAAGTAATGGCTATACAATGATATTGATCAATCAAGGCAAAAAAAATGATAATCTAGAACATGAACATAGACCTGACCTAAGCAACAATGGTCATTGGTGAGTAAAATTCTCATTTCATATATATAGTATTGATTAGCAGAAATCACATGCTACCAGAAATAAAACCATGGAATTTTCCATTAACAACATTGGGGGAAAAGGGGAAAGGTAAACAAAATCAGAAATGAAAAGAGATTTTGCAGAGTGCCAAGTCTGTGCATTTGGTTGAATTATATAAATTGTTTCCTTTCATTTCTGCTCTGAGTGAGTTCAATGTTCACTTATATCCCTTCAGATACCAGCATCTTTCACCCCCAACAAGTTCATGATTTCTTGCCTTGGGCCAAGCTCACTCGCATTGCTCGTCCCTCCAGTTCCTGCATCACCAACAAATAGCAAGTGATTATTTTTGTTCTGATAAATTGATATATATCAGACTAAGCAAATGTTGTGAAGGCAAGTGAAACTGTACCACTCCATTAAGTGATTCAAGAGCTTTCTCCATCTCTGATTTCGTAGAGTAGCATACGAAGCCATAGCCTCGCGACCTTCCTGTCTCTCCATCATACAGAACTCTTGCTCCAACAACATTTCCATATTCTTGAAAAGCTTGTGTCAAGCTTTCAGATGTTACAGACCATGATAAGTTGCCAACAAAAAGCTTGTATTCTGTTTCTGGATATAAAGGTTCTTTGGGTTTAGGTTTGTCAGAAAAGTTCACCCTCAAGATCCTACCCATGTATTGCTGTACAAAGGAGAAAAATTTTTCATTTTCTTCAAGTGCACATACAGGTACATATTATCAGATACAGGAGGAGAATATAGTTCTTACACTTCCATCAAGATTTTCAATTACTGCATTACAATCTTCGACACTGCTCATTGTAACGAATGCAAAACCCCTACTCCTTCCTGTTTCTCTGTTGTAAAGAACCTAGAACAATTTGCATTGTTTAGCATCAGAATCTCCAGTTACCAAGGTAATGAAATAAATAATGCTTTTAAGTTTGGACAGCATAAGAGGGGCAATGTATTGCACATATCAACAAGAAGATCCAAACTCTGCATTGATGCCCGTTAAAAGAAGTGGCCGCTGGACCACTCCTCACCAGCTATGACTATCAAATTTTTAAGTTAGCTCAATCAAGCATTAGAATCACAACTAGGAAAAGCCAGTGCAGAGACTGAACTTGCTTGCCAACAAGGTTATATTGTAGGGAATCAATTAGTAATTTCAATAAACAACATGTCAGGCTGACATGGATAGTTATCTATCTAATCGATCAAAGCATGGGCAACCCTTTGATCTAAACAGGAAATTAACAGGGAATCTCAGCATTAGACCCCATGATTTTTCAGCAAAAGAGAATAATTTAGCGTAAGATAGCAGATAATTTATTAACAAAATGATACGTTTCATGATATTGCAGGATAAAAATACCTCAACAAGTTCAGGAGTACCATAATCTTGAATAATTCCAGCAAGCTGAGCGCTGTCAATATTATAAGGCAAATTCCCAAAATAAAGCTTGGTATTGATAGTTGCTGCCTTAGAGGCAGCAGCTTCTGCTTCACCTTCACCTTCTTCAGCTACTTGTTGTTGTTCGTCCTCTTCAACCGGAGCAGCTACTGCTGCTTCCTCTTGGGCAACAGCTGCAGATATTAATCTTGGCACAATACGCCAAGTCAATGCGACCAGTGAAGGAGATTCAGTAACACAAGAGCGATGAAATATAGAAGCTACAGTAAGTCGAGGCGAAGGAAGTTTGAGCAGAGAATCTGAAGGGAAGTGTTTAGAGTTTGTACATTTAAGGGTGTGGATGGATGGTGAAAAAGATGAGCCTATGGCCGCAGCAGCGGTGGCAGCCATGGTGGTGGTGGTTTTTTCAGTTACTGAAGCAAGGGCGTGTGGTGGATGAGAGAGTAGAAAGTTAGGTAGATATGTGAAGCTACAATTTAAGGTGATGTGGGCAGATTGCGTCCAATGACATTGGTTGAGAAGTACGTATGGGATAAGGCTGTGAAGTTGTTGAGTTTTGGATCAGTGGCACTTGGCTGGCTCAAATGGTGGTTCTACTCTCTATCCCCCCCCCCCCCCCCCCCCAATACAATATAATGTATTTGTCATATCATTACTTTATCATCTTATCATTGATCGTACTTTTATTAGCTATGTATTACACTTAAGAAAATATAATAGTCTAGATCTATTAGAGCTATTATCAAATCACATATTTATTTTAATAATTAGTCATAAATTCCCCCCCCCCCATACAATATAATGTACATGTCATATCATTACTTTATCATCTTATCATTGATCGTACTTTTATTAGCTATGTATTACACTTAAGAAAATGTAATAGTCTAGATCTACCTAGAGCTATTATCAAATCACATATTTATTTTAATAATTAGTCGTAAATTCGCACAACTAATTATTAATATATTTTTATTTTTATTTTAGTATTTTTTTTATAAAAATTTAAATTATTTATAAATAAATAAAATGAATAAAATTTATACAAAAAATTTATATATATTAAAAATAGTAATGAAGAACTAAGATCTTATATTAGAATACAAAAGTTTTTGTAATAAAATTACTAAAATTGTAGAATGAAAAATTGTGAGAGAAAGAGATAGAAAATTGATAAAAGTAATTCTCTGCTATTTTACATGTCAAATAAAAAAATATCTTAAATGGAATAGAAGATAAAGGAGCATTATTGTTGAAATGAAAAAAAAATTAAAATTATTTTTAAAAAATTAAAAAAATTTAATGATTTTATACCTAAAATTTAAGAATATGTCCTCAATAATGAAATAAGATTAAATAATTTTAAAATTCAGCATTTATATATTTATATCTATATAGATTACCAGAAAATTTTATATTTATATAAAATTACCTTATGAATTCTTTAGCTACATTTTGTTCAAATATTATGAGTAAAGCATGATAATAAATATAACCAGCAGTTAATTGCTAGTAATTGCAATTTCATAAAATGTATATAAATCCGAGCACAAAGCCGTTAAACTAATTTTTTTAATGTCATCAATAGTTGTGCCTTTTCATTTTAAATTTGAGGCTTCTTCATTTGCAATGGCACCGTCTTGGGTTTTTGGCCAAGCACTATAATAATAGCAGAGTTATCATATAAATTTTTAAAAGCATATCCTATGCAAACAAAAAAAAAATCAGGTAATAATTTAACGTATCAAGTAACAAAAAATAAAAAAATAAAAAATACCAAAATTATTAATACCTAGAAAAGAGTTGCAGGAAACATTTTCTCACTCAGTACATCACTTGTTCTCTGGGCATCGAGAGATAAAATAAAATATTTAACATCCATACTGAAGGGGAACCACGGCACTGTTAACCACAAATCCCAATTTCTTGGGCTATGACCCTTTCTAGTTTTGCGCTCGTGGGGGCTGAAGGGGAACCACGGCACTCTGAACCTTTGTAGTTTCGTTTCTATATTAGAGCATTTCTATAAATTAATTTTGATTAGCCTGTAGGCACAATGCACTTCCTGCTTAAGTCTCAATATTAATCAATAATTTCTTACTACAATACTCTATGCTCCATGGATGATAGACTGTTGAAAAAATAATTATATGAAACTATGATGAGACTGTTGATAATCCACCATAAATAGAAAAGCTGCTGCTAAATACTATTAATCATCATCATAATAATAAAAACACAACATCGACCACAAAATCATTATTTAATTTACCTATGTCCAACAGAGTTGGTTTTTTTGAGTGCCTGTCTTCAGGAACCAACTTTTTTGTTTGCTTTATGTGCATATATACAGGATTTCCAGTCTTCTTACAGTTCCAACCAACACAATCCTTTCCAAATGCAAGAAATGTGTTCATATCAATACAAAGTCCACCTTCAGATCTCTGCAATTTTATAAAAATGACCAACAAAACACATAAAATCAGAAATTACCAATCACACAGAAATAAAATAGACAAAACATCAAAAAAAAAAAAAAAGCATAAAATAAACAACCAAGGAAATAATTATTTTCACTGTTTTTCTTTTTCTTTTAGCATAACATTGGAAAGGTAGCTATAATTCGAATTCAAACAAGTTATTTAAAAAAACATGAACGCGTATATTGAAGTCAAATAAAAAATTTCTTGCAAAAATAATATCAATTTGGTACGAGTAGTAATTTACAAGGACTGAATTTTTCATACAACAATATTTTTTTTTAAGTTTAAATAGTTGAATTCATAAAAACATCATCCATGAGCTTTAGAAATTACAGAAAGATTGAGTAAATAAGAATTCAATTAAATTATTTCATTTTTAAACTTGCCAAACAAACACACTGATAATGTAATCCTGACAGTCATCTATCAATATCATCCAAGATTCTATCACATAAATAAAAAAAAATAATGGCGATAACAACAGTAAAGAAATGAAGAAAAAAGAGAAGGAGAAAAAGGAATATTACGGGAATGTCAAAAGAGATGTACATTCATGCTTGTAGCAAAATTATCATACAAATTTCTAAAAATATATCCTGTGCAAACAAAAAACAAAATCAGATAATAATTTAATGTACCAAGTAACGAAAAAAAAAAAAATGAAATACCTTCAATAACTTATTTTTGTCACGATGGTAAGAAGAAGATGAATTATGATAAGCAATATTACTATCGAGTAGCAAAAATTCTCCAATAATCACTGTCAAATAGAATTTTAAATATATATAACTTCTTTAAATCTCATCTGATAAAATTTAGTTTAAAGTTTTAAATGAAATAGAAAATAAAAATAAATTACATAATAGGAATATATAATATTTTTAATAGAAAAATATTGTAAAATTTTAGAATTTAACATATAAGCGTTTAGAGTTGAATGAGGAGGAATACATGTTAAATTCAGAATTGAATGACTTTAGAGCTCAATATTTAATATATATACCAAGACACGTTTAATATATATACCAAGACACTTAATGTACCAAGACACGCTCACAATGCGAGGCATTTAATAGGCAGTATTCCATGGGCATTCATTGTAGATGTCCTTAGAGACTTTTAGCCAGTGATGATAGGACAAAGGCTCACATTCATTTTTTTTATGAGGGATAAGTAAAAAAAAAATGTCACGTGATTTAACACTTTTTTATTTACGGATTTATAATTTTTTTTTAACATTTTACTATCCTGTGATATTTATTATTAGCATATTTAAGTTAAATGCACTAATATTATTAATTGTGATGATGTGGTTGCTGACCAGCATATACGTCAACACTTCAGCATTCACGTCAACGTGTCGGCATTTACATCAACACTTCAACATTCATATTATTATAGTTAACGGTGTTAGTAAAATTTGACCTAAATTTACTAACTGCAAATATCACAGAATATTAAAGTGTCACAAAAAAATTACAGGCTCGTAAGTGAAAAATACTAAACCATAAGATACTTTTTATTATGTTTAGGCATAAAAAAAAAACTTATGGGAGTGAGGTAATTGATTTACTTAATTACATGACATGGATAGTTGAATTATTATTTTTTAATTGGGAAGTCATGTGATCTAAATTTTAATGAATTGTATAATAAGAACAGTATTATTTTTTAAATCGATAATGGTAGAAATTGAACTCTCTCATTCAAACAACATGAAAAGACGGTAAAAAAATATGGAAATTAAATGATGTTGGATGGCCTATTTAGTTTTAGAAAATATTTTTTGCTTACATTTTTCAGTTTTCTTTTTCATTTATTTGTTTTATCAATTTTTTATTTTCTAAAATAGAAAATTGAAAACACAAAATCATATTTGTTTGTTATTTTTCATTTTTCAGTTTTTCATAGGTTTTATTTTTAGTGAAATTTACTTTAATGACTTTTTAATTAATACATTAATTGTTATTATGATTAATATTAAATTTTTTATTTTAAGAAAATTTTTTAAATTATACACATTTAATTAATTTTATTTTTTTATAATATATTATGTATATTTTTTTATAATCTTAAGTTTAGTAAAATTAATTAAAGAAAAGAGCTCCAATTGAAACAAAATAAAGATTTACATATAGAGAGAGAGCAAGAAGACCATATATACAAAGAAAAAAAATATTAATTCTTGGCTTGGCTTGGCTATGGCAGAAGAGTTTCAGAACGGAATATGGCCCAGACAGAGGGGAAAAAATGCAACAAGGTAAAATTAATATTGAAAACTAAATCATACCTCAACTAGGGGTGTAATTGAGTTGAGCCGAGCCGAATTTTAACTGGTTTGAGTTTGATTCATTTATAATCGAATCGAGCTCGAGCTGAGTTCACTAACTCACTTGGTGTTCACAAATTGTTCGAAAACAAACAAGCCAAAAAAAATTTTTAAAAATACAAACTATAAATTAAAATTATACATTAAAAATTTAAAAATAAATTATTTAATAAATAAATTACAATATATTTAGTAAAAATTATGATTTTATTCTAATAATATATTTTCTAAAATAATTTTTAAAACTTAAATTTATATATTATATATATAAAATCAAATTACTAAACATTAAAATTACGAATTGGCTTACGAGTTTCTATTCGAGTTTGTTCGCAAGCTTCACAAGCCGAGTTTTTGTATAACTTGAGTTCGGCTCGTTTATTAAATGAGCTTCAATATATGAACTCGAACAAATTTTTATCGAGCCAAACACCGACCTGCGCACAAGCAACTCGGCTCATTCACACCCCTAATACCAACCTAAAATTAAAGCAGCAAAGTAAAAATAAAAATCCAAATTATATGATTAAATAAAGGTACCTGTTCTTGACAATCTTGCAAAGAGTGACGAGAGGAAGATGAAGAAGTGATAGGTAGAGAAAAAAAAAACGTTATATTAAATGGGAATTTGGAAAACACGCTACTGTCAGAGTGTGTTTGATATAAATGAATTTTATAAAATTTTATAGAATTCATTTATAAATTTAAATAATATATATTTGGTTTAAATGAATTTTGTGTGAAATTTATTTGCAATTCTAAATTTTTAAATTTGTGAAATTGATTATAACTAAACCAAATTCTATCAAAATTGTTGGAATTTCCAAATAAATTCCACAAATTTTAAGTCTATATTTTTAAATGACTAAACTACTACTTCTTATTTTTATTTTCAAAAGCATCTTTATATTTAAAAAGGTATATTTAACAAAAAAAACATAAATTTAAGATTTATATAAAATATAATATAATAAAATATAAAATTTATTTCAAATGAATTTTATAAATTATTCATTTAAACCAAACAAATTTCATTAATAAAAATTCATTTGCAAATGAATTTCATTTGGAATTCATTTCCAAATGAAATGAATTTCTTAATGGAATTGAACCAAACAATGGCTTCAATGGAAAACATATTTTATTAGTTTTTTAATATTAGTTATAATTTGGAAAATTTTAAAAATAATTTTCTAGTATCCTAAATTAAGAAAACACAACAACTAAACAATAAATATTATTTCGTAATTTTCTTAGAAAACTTTTATGGAAAACATTCATTGTTCTCCAAAACTAAACATGTTCGTCATTCGGTCAAGATCTCAGAAACGCATAGTTAATTATTTAAAATAAATATATTTTAATTTAAATTTAAGAGAATAATTTATATATTTCAATTATATTAAATATAATTAATAAATAAATCATAATATTATGCCCTGTTTAATGAGTATTTTCTCTTTAAGTTTTTTATCATTAATTTTTTAGCTTTTATCTAATTTATTCTATTAATTTATAAAAGTAAATTTTATCTAATATAAAAGGATATGACTTCACTACAATTTTTTTTTTCAAATTTAATGTGACATATAAAAAATTAAGGAGTTGACAAAAAATAAAAAAAATAATGATAAAATTGGAGAAATAGCCATATTATATTGAATTTCTATTGTAAAAAAAATTAAAAATGTGAGTTCTTGAGTTTTTTTTTTTATGGCTAAAAGTGCCACAGTGCTTATTTATTATACTATTTGTTTTTTGGGTTGAGGAAGAGCCTTCAGACTTTAGTTTCAAACTAATGGAGTATTATTATGCTTTCAGTCACTCGTTACCCTCGCCTCCTCAAACTCAACCGAATTCTCTCTTCAATCCTCACCAAATCATTTTCTGTCTTAAACCCATCGGTAGCTCCACAAATCCCAACTTCCAACACCCTGCCTTACCTAAAACCCCTCAACTCCAAGATTTCAAACTACATGAGAAATGGCCTGGTCAAGGAAGCGCAGGACCTGTTCGACGAAATGCCTCAAAGAAATACCGTCACTTGGAATGCAATGATACGCGGTTACTTTCAAAATAAGAAATCCAAAGAAGCGCTCAGTTTGTTTTATGTAATGCCTGAACGTGATATGTATACTTATAATTCAGTGATCTCGGGGTTGGTGCAGTGCGGTGATTTGGATAGCGCTAGGGAGGTTTTTGACGGGATGCCATTTCGAGATGTTGTTTCTTGGAATTCAATTCTTGTGGGGTATGTTCATGAAGGGTTAGTTGATGAAGCCGTGAGAATATTTAGTCGGATGCCATTAGAAATGAGAAATGTGATTTCCTGGAACTTGGTGATCGGGGGACTATTGAACAGTCAACAAGTTGATTTGGCTAAGAAATATTTTAGACAAATGAGTGATAGAGACGCTGTTTCTTGGAGAATTATGGTTTCTGGGTTTGCAAAAGTGGGTCGGATCATGGAAGCTCGTGAGTTTTTTGAAGAGATGCCTTTAAAAGATGTTCGAGCTTGGAATGCTCTAATGGTTGGGTATTTGGAAAACCAGCAAGTTGATATGGCAGAAATTTTATTTCAAAGAATGACAGAGCGGGATTCAGATTCTTGGAAGCATTTCATTAATGGGTTGGTAAGTTGGCAAAGAGTCAATGATGCTGTTATGTTCTTCATGGAAATGCCTCAGAAATGTACAAAGACATGGAATATGATTTTGTTGGGATTAATAAGAAATGGATATGTTAAAGCAGCTCATGGATTACTTGAGAAACTCCCATATAGTGATGTTGTCTCCTGGACAAACTTACTTGTTGGATATTTTGAAATAGGTGAAGTTTTCAGTTGTATAAGACTTTTTGAATTGATGCCAACTCCAGATACAGCTGTGTGGAATGTCATGATATGGGGTTTAGGAGAAAATGATCATGGTGAGGAAGGTCTAAAATTTTTTGTCAGAATGAAAGATTTAGGTCCATCTCCTGACAAAGCTACAATTACTAGTGTTTTGACAATTTGTTCGGAGTTGCCAGCCTCACATCTTGGTGAACAAATCCATGCACAGACGATTAGAATGGGTTTTGATCATGTAACTGCAGTTTCTAATGCAATGGTTACCATGTATGCAAGGTGTGGAAACATGCATTCTGCTTTGCAGGAATTTTCTTCTATACAAAGTCCTAATATAATTTCTTGGAATTCCATAATCTGTGGACTTGCACATCATGGATTTGGTGAACAAGCAATACAGATATTTGAGCAAATGAGATTATCTCATGTGGAGCCCAATCACATCACTTTTGTTGGTGTTCTGTCTGCATGCAGTCATGCTGGGCTGGTGAACCAAGGCAGATACTATTTTGATTACATGAAAGACAAGTGTCTTATGCAGCCAACAGATGAGCTTTATACCTGCCTTATTGACCTTCTGGGGAGATTTGGACTCATTAATGAAGCAATGAGTTTTCTAAATCAAATGAGAGCTGATGGAATTGAAGTTCCTGCAAGTGTTTGGGGAGCTTTGCTTGGAGCCTGCAGAATTCATAAGAACGTTGCAGTGGGTGAGATTGCTGGGGAGAGGTTGCTGGAGATAGAGCCCAATAGGTCTGGCATATATTTCATTTTGGCAGAAATGTACCTCAGTGTTGGAAGAAGAAAAGACGCAAAGCGGATTTTGGATAGAATGAAAGAGAAAGGAGTCAAAAAGCAACCAGGTTGTAGTTGGATTGAGGTAAACAACAATGGGCATGTGTTTCTTTCTGGAGACAGTTCACACCATGAATTTAGTAGAATTTGTTGTCTTTTATACTTGCTCCATAAAGATATGGACGTCTTGAATTCAAAATTCAAAACCACTTGTTTTGAGCAATTATAAATTTCATGAATGGTCTGCTCTCAGCTCTCTGTATCAGACACAACACAAGGACCTCAAAAGAAGGAATAGCCGAATAGTCAAATGGAAGCGGAGGTCAAATTTCGGGAGGCGACATAAATTTTCCACCAACTATTAGTTGTATCAGTCAAAGAAGCCGTGAAGATAACTATGACTCGTTACTAGAAGAAGAGAGAAAAGATTTACATGTTACCTCGAGTCGTGGTCAGCTCATCATGAAATAATGACTGGGTCTGGACCTCATCCTGAGGAGTGATTAGGAAACTACAAAACAGATATGTATATTGGTTTACTAGCTAATGACATGGTGCTTGTCACTATAAACTACATGTTGAGCCGAGGGAAGACATAAGCAGCAGTAGTTCAAGAAAAAGATGACAGTGCTAGGAAATTTTGTTTCAAACTTGTGATTTTTTTTCTTCCCTGTCTTCCATTTTTTCTTTCATCTTTTTTGGTTCTCCTCTTCCTGTCTGTATGTACATGGCATTTGTAGTAATCTCTCAATTCAACAAGAAATTTATACTGTTATTGTATATCGCTACTTTCTTCCTCTGTTTCTCATTGTGTTGGCATAATCTGAACAGCATTACAGTAGCAATTGATGATTATCTGCTGCTCAATCTTGGGCAATTTATCCTCAGCCCTTAGCTCATAGAACGCAATGATAAAACAAATATAGAAGCAAATAGTAAGAAAGTGGAAATAGAATTCTAAAGGTACTACTGCACTAACATCGACTCTTCATATGATTTTTGTTAGCATGGAAGAGAAATGTAGTTTGTAAAACAAAAAAGCTCTCTCAGTATTTGACTTGAGTACGTGTGGTCATTCTGTGAAGAAACAAAAATGCTCTCGGTATTGACCTGAGAACAAGACCCCCATGTGTATGAACAAACTATCAGATTCTTACAGAACTTGGTCTAGCATTTGCAATATTTTTTCTCTGGTGTGATAATGCAGTTGCTGACCCTTTCTTTTCTCTGAGATCAATCTTATTATCAGTGGTGTCCTTGGACTTCCTTGTGTTTAGAGGACTTTCATCAGTGGCTTGACTGAGGACAACCTTGCATTGCGCATGTCTACTATGTATCGAATTATGATTCTTCAAAGCAGAAGGCCGCTGTGCTTTAGCTCTGTTTTTTTTTGCAATCAGTGCATCATTGTCTAAACACAAAATTAGGAAATCTCAGTTGCAGGCCTTTGCTTTATCTAAAAGGATTAGTTGATGAATGAATAAAAAATTAGGAAATATCAGTTACCGGGACTAGATACAACAGCACGTGGACGTGGAACTGAACTGGCTCTAATATTTGGTCTATCATCCTCATCAGAATTGCTTTTCTTGTCTGCTCCTGTGAATTACACATGCTTGTTTCAGTGATTTGTAAGAAACAAAACAACTAGAGACATCCTTGTTCAGAAACCATGGAAATTTTGAGTCAGTAATGGTGTGGGTAAAATTTAACCTTCAGAAGCAGATTCTGTTGGCAGGACTATATTCGGCACATAAGATTCAGGAATTCTTGCTACGGATAGCGGAGAAACATCTCTATACTCCTTCACTGTATAAATAAATGTCAATGAGGGATGCATGATAAAACACCAACAAACAGAAGAATACTGAAACCAAATTCCAACTAGTACAATCTAAACTTCATGTTAACATTGATCTCTGCTGATTCTACCGATCATAATTCCATTAATCTTTATTTAAACCTTAGGAAAATGGTCTGGCTAGCTGAATAGTTTTCTACCTGTTATTTATTCCATATGCTGCCAATTCATTCATTCATTACACAGCACACTGTAATCTTAGTAACATCAACACACACATCAAGCAATGATATTAGCTTCCCGTCCCCCACGACTTCAGCAGGGGTCCTTCAGCAAGGATTGAAATTCTAAATAGCAAAGGCCATATTCATGATATGAGAATGTAGAGTCTAACAGGCAACAAAGTATAATTTGAACCACAAATAGTTACCCAACGAAAACATAATGCCAAAAACAACAAAACAATTAAGCACACGTTGCAGTTTTAGCCTAAATAGCAAAAGAAGACATGGAACTATAGCATAAAAAGTACCTGGAAAGCAAGAATCTTGCAATAAGAGAAACTGAATATCTTTTAAAGAAAGCAGAGAAGTCCAATTATGTACATGTGCAGCACGCTGATCATCTTGACTTTCAGTTCTAACCTTAACCTTGGGATACACTGCCCAACAAAAAAAAAAATTAACAGATCATTTCATAAAACAAGCATAACTTCAATAAAACTAATAATAGGGAAAAAAGAAAAGACCATTTTAGTGATCAGAAATAGAATAGGAAGAGAGAGGATACTTATTCTGCTGCTGATGCCGCAGCTAAGCTATAATCTGAAAATATTGAAAAGAGGGGTTTTGGGAATTGGGTATTTGGAAGAAAGCAAGAGAGCAGTTATTATTATGATTTTGTGAGTTGGGAGCGTGGTCGATTAGAAGAAGAAGAAGAATGTTAAAAGAGGAAACTTTTTGTTGTTGTTTTCTGGGGCAAAGGCAAACACTCAATAGATTAGAGAAACATATGTCTGGCATTTTCTCTTGGCAACGCCAACAGATGTGGAAGACCGAAGACCCCACGCCCCCACGCCCCCAATTCTTTAAGAATCTGCCAATGGCACGTTTTGACTTTGGACGCCTCCATTATGGAACAACACAGTTTTCTGCTCCTCTACGACTACGCCCTTTCCACTCTTCTCCTTGTTGTACTTTTTTTTTTTAAAATAATAGCTCATTTGTTCCACTCGACTTGTCGTTTCTTTATGGAGTAAGATGCTATGCCGTACGACAAAACGACTACCCCCACCCCACCAACTCCCCCTTATGAGCACTAGGGGTTAGGGTTTAACGACCGTTGAATTCAATAGGGTTTTAGTCATAGTAACTTCAATTTGATCTTTGTTTTTGATCATGTGGTACAGAGCTAGGCTGATCTCGAGATGTAATATCCGGAAATTTTCTACTGCAGCACGCCGCCATATCAAAGACGAAGGTGACTGGTCCTACTCGCCGGAATGGTGGGGTACGGACTCCTTCGATGACAGCCGTACTGTTTTCCGTTCAACTTCCGATAAAGGAAACGGCGTCGTCTCTGTTCTCGCTTATCCTTCTTCTAGACCCGTAATTAGATTAATTACTCTCTCTATCTGGTTAATTACTCCTTTAGTTGAGATTAATTTTTGCAAATTTCATGTAATTTCATTGAAGAAATGATCTTGTAAAAGAATTTGTGAATTGGATTTGATTAGCTTACTGATGGGTAGTAGGTGAATTTTTGCAGAGTGAGGTTTATTGGGCCGAAACGGAGAGATGGCTTTGTAAAAGGTATAATGCTGAGATGTGTGATAATGGAAGTGAAGAAAAAGATGATAAAGTAGGGTTTGGATTAGTTGGGTACCAATGGCGCACTCTTCGATTTAATGATGATACACGCCAGAGCACTGCTAAAGTGCTTGCTGCTTACGTTCAATCACAGCCTAATTCTATTTTCTTAATGCAGCAGCCACATTGTTTAGCTGTTCCATGTAATATTATAAGTCTAAATTTCTGTTTGATTTTAATTATCTACTCATTCGATTTTGCAGACACGTGTATTGATCAATGATTATCTGATCTTTGGTTTCATTTTTGCAGATTTAAAGAGTATGATAACAGCTGGGTTCACCACCTTAGCATCTTGCAATTATGACCTTGAGGGTGCTGTATATGGGGAGAAAATGTTGAGGATTTTATGCATTGGTCATGGCGGGGGAAGCTTACCGTTGTTTCTTGCTAGCAAAATTCAAGGTAAATGACATGATATGAAACTGTTGTGTGATAGATTCGTTTGCTAATGCACTTGAAATTCCCTTGTTATGTTGAATTGTGGTGTGAGTTCTTTGTTAATGTTGTAAAAAATTCCTCTGCTTTATTCAGGTGCTATGCTTGACATAGTTGAAATTGATCCCCTTGTTATATCTGCTTCAATTCAAGCAATGGGTTTTCCAGCATTCTCAGTTATGACCTCATCAGACCAGCGTGCCTTGTCAAAACCCAGCATCATTGACCAAGTAATGTGGAGAGGCATCCATGAGAGGCTTCACCTCTATGAATCAGATGCTGAGAAGTTTGTCCTCGGCACCAGAAATATATATGATATGATCTTTATTGATGCTTATGATGGCGATGATATCTTCCCACACAAGCTATGGGATGTAGATTCCCCATTTCTAAATGCACTCAACAATAGGCTTCATCCAGAGCACGGCACTGTTGTGGTGAACCTTCATGCAGATTATGAAGCCTTCAGCCCAAATCCCTCTGTTTCATATTTTTATGAACAGCTTCTGCCAATGAGTAAGCATGTTGGTAAAGTTTGCCGAGCGTATAAAGAAATTTTGGTACGAAATGGAAATTCTTCTGATGGGAAACAAGGTTCTGGTTTTGTATTTACAGTTGCAGTTCCTTGGGTATGTAATACATCTATGGTTGTATGCAGAGGTTTAGGAATGACTAGTAAATATTCTAGCAGAGATTTCATAGCAAATGCTGTCATGTCTAAATCTCTTACAGTTGAAAATGTTCTGAACCTCCCATTCTCATGCTTTGAGTATATAAAGAGAGATTTTAAGCTTGTTGATTAATTTTCTTATGGTTGATATTGTCTGCATTTCCATGATCCTCAAGTGATTGATATGCTTTCTTTTAGCTGTAACTCATTCGACTTCAGTATACCTGGAAGAGCTGCCCTGAAATGAAGATGTAGTCAATTGCCCTGAAATGAAGATGTAGTCAATTGCCCTGAAATGAAGATGTACTCAACTGCCCTAGAATGAAGATGTACTCCATTGCTATGTCAGCATCCAAGTTCAATTTCACATCACGAGGAATGGTTTTCATTTTTGTCTTTTATCTGATGGATCAATATATGGAATTTTTAATGTTTTATGAAGCGGATTCAGGAAAGAAATTAATGTAGTGTAAATACATATTTGATAATTGCATAGGTCTAATCCACTGTGGAATAGAGTTGAATCCTCTGTCATTAATTTATGCCATATCGCTCCCTGAACAAATTTGCAATCATTGGCAGCTCAGGAGGATTGTCACAGTCACACCATGTAGCAGCAAATATTGATATGAAAATGGTTTCATTAATGTCAGCTCATAAAATGGAATGATTCTCCATCCCGTCATGGGACTTAGCATCCGTAAGAAGAGGTAGGTTGAATCTCTTCGCCTCCTTCTCCTTAAAATAAATAAATAAATAAATAACTTCACTAATACCTTGAGGAGAAATGAAAAAAAATGATTAAGCTTCCAAATTGATACTTAAGCTCATATATAATATGATGTACATATATCTTGTGATTGCAGGAAAAAAAAAATTCAGAATTTTTATGAGGAAGATTAAAAATTGTAATAGATTAATATGATATAAAATTACTTTAAAATTAGATATAGAGAGCATAAAATTACTAAGCAGTGTGTTTAATAAAAATGGAACTCAAAATTGTTAATTATTAAAGACAAATACATTTGACTAAAAGTTAACTTTGTCCAATGGGGCTGGGTCTCATGGTCCCCTACTGGTGACGTGTCTAAAAATGATTGGTCGTATATAATATATAAAAACAACCGTTCACTTCTCGTTCCCTGCCAAAACCCTTCAGAAAAAAAAAAAAAAAAAGAAAAACCCTAAAAATGGCGTCTCTGGGCAAGAAACGAATCGGCAGCGGTAGCCGCAACGCCGGCGACGAAGGAATCGTGACCAAGTTCACGCGCACGGTATCGGATTCAGCGATCGTGAACACGGCGAAACAAGCGGCGAACGACGCTGGCTACGTGGCGAAGAAGCTAGCAAAGAGCACAGGGAAAGCGGCGTGGATCGCGGGAACTACTTTTCTGATTCTGGTAGTACCACTCATCATCGAGATGGACCGCGAACAGCAGCTTAATGAGCTGGAATTGCAGCAGCAGAGCCTTCTCGGAGCCCCGCCCAGTATTCATAAGTGAGATCTATCCACTTTCTCCTATTGGCTGGCTGTAGTGATTTCGGTGCTGTATGTCTTTTAAATTCTTCAATTAAACGAGAGTAATCATAGAGATGGATTTTAGAGCATTTATTGTGTGGATTTTGTTGAGTTCAGTTCAGTTAACTGCAACAGATAAATTTGATGAAGCAGAAGCTATTTTGCGTAAAATAATCATAGTTTTTGTTCTAATTGATCTTCATGTTTATACACTACAAAATCTTAAGTAGGTTTTATTCAGACTATGAAAATTTGGAAATGGTGGTGGTTGTTAGAATTGCTAATTGCAATTGTATAATATAACAATTGCATTTATGAAATGGATACCTGAACTTGACTGCTACTGCTGATGCATCTCAATTTTCTCAAGTGCTGATGCATATCTGTCTAAACTTGGAATAAGAACACTCTAAAACCTTTTTTTTTTTTTTTGCACTTCCAATCCACCAACATGACGATAACAATGTTCCCACATCACACCATACTGCACTCTGTTACTCTCATCTTACTGCGCTTTGATACTTTGAAGCCATTGTTTACTCCTGAAAAACAACCCAGCGTTACAAAAAGCTGTCGACATAGCTAAAAAAAGAAAAACACTATTCTTATCAGGCATAAGCCCTTTGCCCTCGTTGCATTATACAACTCAAGAAGAGAGTACTTGAACAGCCCCAGCGTTCATTACAGCTCCTGCTTTCCCACACCCATCAATCAAAGTACTCCTTACAGGTGCTAGCACATTCCTGTCCAAACCTTAAACAGCAGTGTGTCCATGCTATGCATTGATGCTGCCGCCATGACGCCATCTCAGCAGCTGCAGGCAAAGCATTTGAAACCCTGGACCCAACACTACAGCCCTTCGTTTCTGCAAACACCGACGAGTCATCTATCGCTCAGAAATTCTTAGCCAAGTCCACAATCTAAGCACCATAGCAAACTTCATCTTTCTCAGGCATTTCATCAGACATCTTAGGTGCATTCTATCATGTCATTAAGTGATCCTGATTGAGTAGTCATCTTTATGGCTTGGGCATGGAGGACGTATGGGTCAGCGTTTGTGTGGACAAGAGTGGAATTGAGTTTCGGGTGTTTATTTTTTATATAGTTATATAAATTATGTAAATAACTAAATGGGATAATTGTTATTTTCCTTATGTGTTTTGGTATATTTCACTACTTCTTGACATTTAAAAAAAATTTATTCATTTCTGACATTTGCAACAGCTAACACTCATTAGTCTCTTTGTCAGAGATAAAATAGTACACGAATTACAAATGTCAAGAATGAATAAATATTTTTTCAAATGTCAGAGATAAAATAATGTATTCGGTCAAAACACACGAGGGAAATAACAGTTTTCCCTAACTAATTTAATTAAACAAGATGATAAATAAATTATTGATATTTGTGATACAATTTAAGAATGATAACTCGTTAGCGAATCTTTCAAATCTGCACATACAAATAGATTTTAGAGTGAACTAAAGAATGTTGAGAATGTAAAGAACACAATGACTCCGACATGGTGTATACGAGAGAATAAGTAGAATATAGAGAATGTAAAGAATAAATAAATTGAAAAGAAATGAGATTAGCTCAAATCTTATTGGATTTGGACTTCTATGGTTGTCTTTTGATGATTAGTTTTCTCTATTGTGAATGAAGATTTTTATAATTTTTCATGGATTTTAGAATGTTGGGCTTTTATTTTAAACCTAAATATAGATATGGACGTCAAGAGTCCCCAAATATTATTGGGATATTTATATTCGATTGATCTGAAATGATAATAATCTTTGTATCGTCCTTTGCATGTATATATTACATCCATTGAATATGTAACATTTTTTTTAAGAGTTTTAAAATTTAACAAATTAAGTAGTGTTATAACTATCTATTAACATGTCACACATTCTATCGTGAAGTCTAATAAATCCCAAATAAAACCAAAAAAAATCATAAATTGCTAAATAAAAAAAAAAGAAGAAGAAGAGCTGTATTACAACTTAATCTGAACGAGAAGGTTAGTAGTTAATGTAAGTATCATGATTTTATTCCCCAACATGTTCAATCTCACATCTTCACTAATAATCATGACAATAATGTTTTTCCCTTGAATCCTTGTAATCAAATGGCTATGACAAGACTCAACCTCACCAGAATAATTGGTGGGTAGACAAACAAAAACTTAAAAAGTCAAAAAAATTATTATTATTAGTCTCATTAACATCACATACACAAAATAGAGCATCCAATGAAGGTGATTTTCCTAATGCTAAAATCAAAAGAATCTTCAGTGGCTACATTCTGATCATGCAGTGTAGGCCAGGATTGTGGAGGCTGTTGAAGAAGGACAAAATTCTTTGCATTACATGTGAAGCTCATCCTCACTTCTAACTCTTTCTTGGGTTTCTGGTACATATGTACTAAATCCACTTCTTGTAAGAGATGATAAAATTGCACAAAAATTTAAGGCTACATGTAAGCCACGATACTAGCATATCTTACTCTCAGAGAATCAACCAGCAGGGTTGAGGTTGAGTGTTCAAATGGGCTGGAGAAAGGGTTTTGGACTTCAACAACAGAACAAGACAATCCAATTTTAAACAAATTGTAAATTTTATAGTTTCATTTCGACAGAATCGAAAGAGGTGAAAACAAAAGCCCAAAAAAGAACAAAAGATAGTTTTTCAATGCCCACTTTTTGACCTGGCAACAGCTCATCTCTAATCTAACTAGAGTTTACGATGTGGTAGAAGACTGACCAATCATCGGTCGCCTTTTGGGATAACTTCTTGTACAACTGTGAAGCTCATATGCATAGCTGTGATCAACAACATTTGCAATAATATTAATAATAATTGAAAGATGAAAATGATGAAGAAAATATGTTTAATATGATTCAAGATATTTTTTTGGAATAAATATAGTAATAGTTAAATCTCATGACATGATAATATGATGTGAAAGAGTTTGAAAAAAAATTGAAGGATTAAATTATACTTTCTATTAAATATTCTAATTCTGTAATAAAATATTTTGTTATCTGTTTTAAACATATTAATTAATAAGGTACAAGATTTACTTCCTTGTATAAGAAGGGGGACATAGCACATGTGTGAAGTTGACATGCTATAAGTTTGAGAATGTGAGTGCATTGGTGAAGATAGCCGTACAATACAAACTATGGACTAAACAAACATAAGAGAATAAAAAATGGGTATGATTTTGAGTTCATGGATTTAAGTCTCAGGACATTGTGTGTAGGTATTTAAATATTGAGTTACCCATTTAAAGTTAACTAGTTTTAATCATGGGGTCGGCTCTATTTAAAAATAGAGGATTAAGATTCCCTCCCCCTCCACCTTCTGAAAATAGTAATAAAAAAAAAGAGAATAAAAAATGGGTAAGATTTGTCTAATGTTAGATTCATAAATTAGATGAGATGTTCCATCAAATCTCCACAAAATAACATGTATCCACCGTCAACATCTTTATGACCACACTTCCAAATGTTCAAGGCTTCGAGTTTGTTACAGCTTTCCAATATTTGTCATAAATATTATTTTTTAAATAATTAATATTTAAAATTCATTAAAATTTAATAAAAATATTTTAATATTTTATAACCAAAAACTATTAAAATTAATAAATATGAGATAATATTCGCTTAAATGACATGTCAGTTTTAAATTATACTAGTAAATATAATTAATGTGGGTAGACACATCATTTTCACGACTTTTATCTTTGGAAATTGTGTTCTATTGGAGGAGAAAAATTATTTTTAAAATTTAATTAAGTACAATTGAATTTTTTTCTAACCTATATTATGAGATGTTAATTATTATTATTTTTTTACTACAGTATTAATTGTTAGATTAGAGGGGAGGGGAGGTGGAGTGGGAATTCAAACCACTCACGACCACTAAGGCGCTGCACGTCTTCACCGCCACGCCAAAGACATGGTGCGAGATCTTTATTATTATTATTATTATTATTTCTTTTTAAGTTGGGGGAGAGAGGCTGGTGGGGTTCGAGACACCACCAGTACCTTCTTAGACAGGAGGCTTGCCACCTAGATTCTTTGGCCTGATTATTATTATTACTTTTTTAATAATGTGCAAATAAAAACTTTGTTAAGATCATCTTCAACTCACTATTTATTTAACTTAATTTTTTTATTATGAATGGTGATTGTAAAAAAAATAGAACTTCAATCCACTTTTTAAATATAAATTATAGATTAAAGAGTGAGCTTGTCTTTCTACAAAATTCACTATCTATACAAAAAGATTAATTAATACACGTTTATTTTTCATATATATTACTCCCTCTATTTCAATTTAATTGTTGTTTAAGGATTATGCATTTAAATTAAGAAATGTAATTAATATATGTATAAAATATTATACTATCTTTATAATAATTCACTCAATCAATTATTAGCTTTATATATTTTCAATGGGAGTGTATGTATGAATAAAGGTAAGATAGGGAAAAGGTAATTAAAATACATTGATAATCAAAAACGTCAAATAAATTGAAAAAAAAAATCCACCTAAAATGTCAATTAATATGGAACAGATGAAGTACTATTTTCTATTGGCTTCTTTTCTTAAAAAGATAAGGAAAAAAATTAAAATTAAATATTTTTAGGAAAAAAAATAAAATGAGGAGCAAAATAAAAAGAGTGCATTGAATTTAAATAAAATTTTTTACTCTTTATATTTTAAAATATTTTTTATTAACTAAAATATACTTTTTATTTTAAAAAATACCATTGAAGATGCTCTAATTACCATAAAAATTTTAAAGAGCAAAGTATAACAAAAAAAAATCTAAAAAAATAAGATCTAATAGCCTATTAGATGACAATAACGAACTGCACCTAAAGCTTTTAGCCTCTGAGTAAGTAATGCTACAAGGAATGATAACTGCAACTAGTTTTAGAGCATTGTTGCTAGACAGGAGATTGAGTAGGGCCAAGCAATGAAAAAGACATTAATCATTAACTTCTTTAGATTAACCTAGGATGAATATGTTTTAAGAAAGTTATTAATGGTATAGTTGAATGATGGTAAGGTTATTATATAGCACTTCAGCATCCAGTATTCTACCGAAGTCAAAATGGAGTGACATTGACCATGTCTTGGCCTCCTGGCAGTGCCAAAACTTGGGTAGTACCCAATTTGGCAGGCTCATCCGGGGGCATTCGGATGGTGGCACTCATGCACAAATCCATCTAAATTTGATGGAAATAAGTTAATGATGCAGTGACAAGATACTAAGAATCTAGAGAGCTACCATGTCTTTCAATCACCCAATTCAAGACCCTGCTCCAAGAAGCCTTTGGGGTAACCATTTAAGTTAAAGATGTAGGTAACATTATGCTGAGTCCAGGGTAAATCCAAGCAAAAGAAAATTACAAGTCTCAAAGCAAAGCAAAGAAGAGAGATGTCACTGCTTTTCAAAGAGAGTAAGTTGCAACTTTCTGAAAAGCATAAAGTAGTGAGGAAATAGAGAAGCATCAGTCTGGAGAACCGAGAAAAATACCAAAAAAAGAGACAAACATCCACATGGTGGTGGACTATGGCCATTGCATAGAAGATTAAAAAACAAAAAGAAAAAAAGAGCCAAATCCCATTACTTGCTTCAAGTTCAACCCTTCTTCTCTTCTTTGTAATGCATCCAATGAGAAACATTCATTCATTCTTCTAACATCATTCTCTCAACTTTGTAAAAGAAAACAAAAAAGATTTGATGCCTAGTTTACTTCCTCCTAGTAAACTAAACACACCTACCAAACTGTAACAAAAGACCCCACAGTTTAATCACCATCATCAATTGATCATCTCTACCTATATTTCTCTCCATCAAAAATTTTGTCCACCACAATGGCCCCAGCTTTTACTTTGCAAAGAAATTAAAATGTAAGAAGAATCCACCACAGAAAAGGGGTGTTTGCCTCTCGTTTAAGATCCTTATCTTCCTGTCAAGAATCTGCCCCAAAGCAACACATTCCAACCATATCAGCATTAGAAAACAAAAGACATATTAAACAATGGCAAAAAAGGATGATAAGATTTTCAATCTCATCGTGTCATGTTGGTAAATTTAATAAAATGCATACATACCGTCATGTTTCTTCACCAACCCTCTTGCAAACATCAAGCAAATAACCAAGAATCCAACTCCAGCTGCCCCTCCTAATATAATTGCCACTGTCTTTCCTGTATTTTGCCCTGTCCCTACATCCACCAAATTATTATTCCATATTAATTATTAACATACTTGATAGCTATGTTTGGCTTATTAAACAGTGTTGTTCAGATGCAAAAAAAAAAAAGCTTTAATCTTTATTGTGTACAAATCAACTTAAAGCCAATTAATCACTACTTAATGCAAAAGAGATCCACAGGTTTATTATATCAAACCCCATCTAGATTAAAATCAGAACCAATAAACAATTCAACTACTCAAGAAACAAATTCATAAACCACTGAATAAAAATATGAAATCTTCTGATTTATCTTATCTCCAGATTCTAGATTTCCAGTGAACAAAAAAGAAACCACCTTTCTACTCTACCTGATGAAGATGAATGGGAGGATGATGAAGAAGAAGAAGATGATCTCCTAGGAACTCCATTAGGGTAATAGCTGTAACTAATAAAGCACTTATGCAGATAGATTTGGCCTGAAATAGAGTTCCCACATTCAACTTGAGCTCTTTGCACAGCATTTTTCACACACTCGCCACAATCTGAATCACCCACATCACCTTCACACTGGCCCAAAACATACACAGATTGGTAGCTAGTAGTATAGTAACCATGACCACTAGCCACACCATTTTCCAGCACTGAAAATGCTGTATCCCTTCTCTCCTCAAACCCACTTCCTGCTATATTTGTACCGCCACAAGTCTTGAACAACATTTCCATACCTGAAATTTGAGTAAAACCAGCAACCTCATATAGAATGTAGCATCCATAAAGCTGAATTCTTGCAGCTATAGTTTTGCCACAAAGTTTGTCTGTTAGAACTGGCAGTCCACTGACACAGCTGTAACAGTCACCAGTACTAAGGTCTCCTCTGCATTGAAAGAGACCAGTTATTGTAGTTTGGCCAGTTCCAGTAGTAGTTTTAAAGAACTTGGTTTTGGTTGATTGTGAAACTAAAGAACCAAAGAGAGCAGAAAGGGCTTGTGAGTATACACCAGTTGGATCTTGAAAAGCCTGCTTAGCACAACCCTTGTAAACCAAAGTGTTGTAATCAGTAGCAGAATGGGCAAGATTAACAAAAAGAAGAAGAGTTAAGCATAGGAGGTAGTGATAAAAGGGTTTTGAGTGAAAACCCATTTGGGTGCAGAGTGTTTGATAGATCAAATCATGGCAGTTCTGAAAGTTTTTTGAAAGATTTGAGATGTGGGTTTTGGCTAAAACTAAAGAAAGTTTCAAGCTTTGAGCTTTGGTTTGCCTTGATTTGCTACAAAAAAGAGTGGGATTTTTTGTTTCGAGCTGCTTGGTGTTTGCTTTTTTTTTTTTCCTTCCTCTTTCTTTTTCTGAGTGGCCTACCTCTGTAGATGTGCAGAGGGAGAGAGATGAGGAGGCATCTTTTTTCTTCTTCTTTTTTTCCCCTCTTCTCCACGGGAAGACTACAAAATCCAATTGGCAATTGATAATGGGGAAGTAAAAAAGTAATTTTTTTTTGAAATATTGAATTATAGATGGTACTTTAATATTCATTTTTTTAATATTTGAAGAGAATGAGAACAAAAATGTTGAGTTTTAAAAAAATCAAAATAAATACAGAATGTAAGTAAAGGAATCTGGGTGGGTGTGGGAGGCAAGTGTTTGAAGTTTGACTACAAATGATAAAAGAACAATGCAGCATACGGTACAGCTGCCAGCAGGGTTTGAACATTGAACTTTGAATTAAAAATGGGTTCTTTCTTTTTTGGGTTAATCTTCTTTACTTTTTTATGAATGTTTATATTTAATTTTCAGGGTGCTTGAGATCCAGATGAAGGTCCAAGAAACAGGTGAAGTTATGTGCTAAAGAACATGGAGGAGCCAATTAGTAGCTGTTTAAGAATTTATGACATGGATGAAAACCATGTGACCAAGAAATCTTGAATCATTTATAGCTGGCAGCAATGTTGGTGCATTGGTTGCCATAGAATTAGCAAACATGCATGCATGCTAATGGTTCTGGTTAAATGTTTTTCTTTTGTTATGCCAATGCATGATCCTTTTTACTAGATTCTTATCAACTTTCAAGAAAAAGATTAGAAACATAGCAAGCTCAGTTAAAACCTAAAGGTGAGACATAAATAAATTGTTATACGCTAAGCTATCAGTAATGTTTAAGTTCTATTTATGTTAACGTCAAGAAGTAAATTTTTTATTGCTTTCATTGGTCAGATTTATATTTGTGGCATTCCATACTTATAAATTAAAATTAAATATTTTTTCTGCCGATATTTATAAATAAAATTTTACAAGGTACTCACAAGCAATACTATTACAAAAAAGTTTGGTCAATAGTGATGGAGTGAGAGTAAAGTTTTTTCTTTCTTTTTTCAAAGAGCTCTCGAATTTCTCTTCCTGCAACTTTGATTTGGTCTTATGTTTTTGGGTGATTCTTGGTTAAATTTTGGCCAAAATTCACTCAAATACCTCTTTATATATATATATATATATATATTTTTTTTTTTTTATATTATTGGTAGTTATGTAGGTTTATATTGTATTTTATCTCTTTTTGGTCCGGAATTTGTGCCCTTTTTTTCATAAATAAATCTATGGATTTATTTTGTCTTTTGTTTTATCATCTCTGGTTTGCAACTGACTTATTCTTTGAAAATGGTGGTCAGAGTATATGAGATTTCTGCTGTCTCTTTTTCCGGTTGCAAGATAGTTTAGAGAGGAGGAACTGTTCCTCTCCTCTCTTTATTTAAGAATATTATGTGATGTTTCGGCTACCTTCCTTGGATTTGTAGGCAGTAATAATACTTCGTTCGATCGGCCTGAAAATTTCAGAGGTTCAAGCAACAAGTAACACAGAAAAAGATGAAAAAAAAGAAGATGAAGTTGAAAGCAAGCTGTCCGTAATCAATATTTTCTTATATTTTTGCTTGTATTGCTAAATTTCTTTAATTTTTGAGCTATTTTTTTGTTTCGTGGGTTTAGCTTATTGAACTCATATACTCTATTTTTTTAATAGAACTATTGTTGAAAAAAAAAACTATTACAAAAAATTCTATTTTGAGGAAAAAAATAAATATGGAGTACCATTACTTTATATGTTTGAAGTTTTGTGTATTATATTGCCGTCCTCTATAACAATTAGTATTGTAATCATTATGTTGGGTCAATTTCTACGTTGTTTTTGCTGCTCTCTTTTTTTATTTTAGCAAATATGAAGGATTGACCTTGAGTAGATTATAGATTGTTATCTTGGTAATCAAGATTGAAAAAAAAGAAATTCAATTTGAAGAGTCACTTAACTGCACTTACATGTAATATCTTATTGGATTTTTTTTTTTTTTTTTGTCTAAAGTGTTTTACTTTTACAACCAAACTATTCTGTTGTCAACAAAGATTCTACTGCCGCATGGAGATCAACCGAAACTTGTGTATGAATGGAGAAATTCTTAAGTAAATTTAGGTGGTCGCACCGAAAATTACGAATATTATATTCTATTTACAACATATGACATCATTAATTAATATTTATTAATTTTATTTTTTTAAAAAATTAACTTCACTTTTTTTTTATCTTTGGAGAGAGGAAATAGGGGTAGGGGTATCGAACCTTCCCTTACATGGGTGTTCCTGCTCTTATTAAGGTAATAAACCACCTAGCCTAGACGGAATGAATATTAATTTTAATTTTTTAGTACTAATCACGGCTAATTATGACATATAATCACTAGTAACGAAATAAATTTTATTAATTTAAAATTATCAAAAGTTAAGCCAAATCCATGAAGAATGCACAGTAAAGTAAGAGGAAAAAAATTAGCTTAAATACATACAGAAAAATAATTTGAAAATCGAAATATGGAATAAAAAATGACAAATAAATTTCTAAAAAGTAAGTTAATATTTTTTACTGTTTTTTTTTTAACAATAATTGTTGAGTCTGTTATTCATGGTAAAATTTTTCAATAATTCTAAAACAATAAAATCTATTACTTTTATATATAATTATGTATCATGATTAACTATGGTTGGTACAAGAAAATTAAAATCAATACATTACAAAAAAATTAAAATCAATAAATGCTAATTGATGATGTCACGTATTATAAATTGAATGGAGTAATACTAAAAAAATGAAAAGTTCATAAGTCTATTGGATGAACTGAATTCATATGAAAGTTTTTTGTGAGAGAGCGCAGACTAAAACTATACATAATGTTAGGACACTTGATCCATCGACATTCGTATTAAATAAGATTTTTTATTTAATATTTTTGATTTTCAATAATCAGTTGAATTATGAATTTTGATCATCTTAAATTTAAACTAAACAAATCTCATAAATAAAAGTTCAATTAAAAATAGTAAAATAAAATTTTACTATTGTGAATTTATTGTTACTAATTTTTCAACCGTATTAAAAGAGTTTTTTAATTTGTAACTTAGCTCCACTTAATGATTTTTTATTAATCACAAATCGACTCTTTAGTTTTTAAATAAGTCAAATTACAAAAATATCAGTAAAATTTTTACGATGAAAGAAATATAAAATTCATAAAAAAATATCATTCCATAAAGGACAAAAACTCAATAAATGAAAATTCAACAATTTCAACATAAAATTAAACAAAACAAACATATCTAAGGTGTATATATGAATAAAAAACAAAATAAAGTAAAAAATAAAAAGAGATAATTAAGAATTACCGTCGATTTTAAGAGATGGTGGTGGTGGTTGAAAACCAAAGTTTTTGAAGGTGAGTAGAAAGAGAAAAGAAGGAAAGGAGGTTTGGTAGGGTTTTCTACACTTCTTATTTGTCTCTTGTTAAATAAGTCTAAGAGTATATATTTTTTTTTTTGCGTTTTCTTAATATATTTAAAAATAAATTAACTATTAATTTTTTTTAGGAGAACCAAATCCTAATTAATAAAAAAGAAAATATTTTTTTTAGTAACGGGAGATCACATATCCTTTTAACTTATATAAAAATAAATGTTACAAATAAAAAATGACAAGATTTAAACTATGCACCTTATAATGTAAAAAAGTGACTACCGTATTATTCTCTCATTGACAATACTTTTATTAGCAACTTAATTTCTAAATTATTGTAATTTATAAATTATTGTAATTTAGTGGTCGGAAATTTTATTAGTGTTATCATTCACACTCAAAATTTACGAGCTACGTAATAGTTAAGGTTTACGAGTTATATAATGAGAAACTATTATTGTTTTTTCATATAACCTTCACTTTAAAAATAATATTTTTTCAATATTAATTGATAAAGGGATTAAGATTTATATACGGAAACATTATTCAGCCAATATTACGAAAATTCAGATAAAATAACATAGACGAGAAGGTAACATTGTATATTAAATTATCCCGTCTCTTCCTTATTCTTCTCCTTATAGTGAAAAATTAACCATTTCAACTAGTTAAAAAAAAATGTATATAAAGAATTTATTGTCAAAAAAATAAGCAAATAACATGTCAATTTAATACTTAATCAAATCAGCCGCCTCTTTTTTTTGTTTCTCTTAATTTTTTATTAAAATTTTTATATTAGTTACCGCTGATCATCTTTTAGATGGACAATGATTCTTTATATTTTTTTATTTTATTTTTTTTATTTTTATTTTTATTATTTTTCTTAATTTTTCATTAAAATTTTTATATTAGTTACCGTTGATCATCTTTTAAATGGACAATAATTTTTTATATTTTTTTATTTATTTTTATTTTTACATTAAATAAATATATATCTTTTATCTGTTTATTTTTTTATTGAAATTTTTAAATTTTTATTTATGGAGTTCTTAACACCTTTAATAATGTTTTGGTTGTTTTGCTTTTATGAGGTTTGCATACATCTCTATTGTAAATATTCTATTACAAAATCGACCTTATTAAAGATTTGAGAGTCAATTTATGGCTAAATAAAGCTATTGGTACGAATCATCAAATTGCAAATCAAAAAATTATTATCAACACAATTGAAAATTAATAATAAGAAATTTTATTATTTGAATGAGAATTTATTTTGATTTTTTAACTATATTATTATTTCTGTTTTTATTAAGATATATTTTTAATTTTTAACTAATGAAATATCCAATTTTTTCTTAATCAATCAAATTTTACATGGCTAAGAAATTAGGTAAAACTATAATGGAGGAGATTTCAATTGATCCAAATATAACAACAACTCCTTATTAGACTGCACAATTACTCAACCACACTAAGTTACATGCCTATATGTGAGAAAGGAGACATAGACATGCCAAATTCAATATAAACACTAAGATATCAACAACATAGACATAGACATGCCATAGACATGCCTCTAAGTTCTTATTTAATTATTAAGAGAGAAATAATAATACGATCTAAATATCGGTAAATTGTACTATAGAAAAATTTTTAAATTTTTTTATATGAAACACTAATATTTAAAATTTTAAAGATGATAAATTTTTTTTAATAATTATTTAATGAAATTATATATATTAAAACTTAAAATATCATTTAATGGAGAATAATCTTAAAATTTTTTAATTTTAGTTTGTGTATATACTACTAAGTCAATGGTATTTGGAATTTTGGAGAGGGGCCTATAAAAGGTAGATAGAAGCATGATTCCTAGGAGAAGAGAAGACAGGAGACGAGAAGAGTAGAGGACAACTACCAATCAAAATCTTTGTCTAAAGAAAACACAATTCTTAAGCATCACATTTATATACGCATCTCCTTTTGGATTGCAATCATACACATCTCTCTTTACATTGCATTTGTTTTTTCTTTTTCTTGTCATCTCCACCGACGAACTTTCCTCTTCATATGTCCTCTGTACAAAAAGATCATTCAACAACAACAACAACACAACTGTGTTCTAAAGAAACCTGCAAAAAAGAAACAATCTCAGCTACATCCTAAATTATATGTGGGCTACAGCTATACTGTCTTTTTCTTTTTGTTTGTTTTCTTTACATCCAAAGTTGTTGAATTTTGATGCAAAATAAAGGACAAGAAAAAGGGTAAAAAAAAATAAGTTGAAATAAAGAATATGCATTCGTTGAAAGATAAAGTCTCTAATCAGCTCTCTCGAATCTTTGCCGGTTCACCAAATCATAATTCTCCTTCGCCTCCTGCTCTTCCTCCTGATAATTCTCAGGTGACTTTCGTTTAAGAATATGATTAGTTGTTCTGTTCATGGGTTCTTGTTATTTTCCTTAAAGAATGTAGATCTGATTTGTATTGTACAATGTAGTTCTGTTGTTTATTTTGTGGGTGTGATCATGTTGGTTTTGTTGTTTGTATTTGTTTTAGTTCTGCACACTGGTATTTAATCACAAAGGTTAAATCTTTTGTTTTAATCCTAGTGTCATGGCGAACTTGGAATTGGGTTTTTTGTTTGAGATTAATTGTTTTGAGGTTGACAAAAAAAATGGACACTTTGATGTTTGGAGGCATGCAAAAATTCTATAGTTAATTGTTTTGTCTTTGGAATCCCAAAGCTTAGGATCACCATTCTTTGTGATTTTACTTGCACTAATGAAAGGAGTATTGCCTTGTTTTCTTTTTCAATTGTGAGTTTTAGTAGTATTGGTTGTGATGTAAGATATTTGACTGTGTAGGCCAGGCCGTTTTCCAATGGGGGGAGATCAGTTTCTTCTTATTTTTCTTTTGGTGTCCCTTCATTAAACTTTGGTGGGTCTAAATCAAACAAGCAACAACAAGATGTGAAGCCACCTCAATCACTGCCTGTTAGACGGGACAGTAAAGGTTTCAAAAATCAAGGTGAATACTCCATTAAGTATCATGAATGCAACACAACAAGTGAGAATGAGAATTTTCTAAGTTCTTGCAAAGATGGTGAAGAAAGTAGTTTAATTTCTTCAAACAAGGTAACAGATAAAACAAATTACGTCAATGAGGATGGGGAACCGAGAAGGAGCAGTTGTGATAGTGATGTATTTGAAGAAGCGCGCGAGCAGCAGACTCCACACAGCTCTTTACCTGATCTGATGGAGGAGTCATGTTTTATTTCCTTAGAATTGTATGAATTCCTGCAGTCTTGCCTTCCTAATATCGTGAAGGGATGCCAATGGGCTTTGTTATACAGGTAAATTTTGATAATTTCCTGATGCACAGCTTATTTCTGTACTTAAAATTATATCTTGATTCATTGTTGCTCTCTTCAAATGAAGGGCAGTACGCTGAAGCATGGTATATCACTTCGCACGCTTATTCGCAAGAGTGCTGACCTTTCTGGCCCTTGTTTGCTGGTATTACAAAGTTCTGACCTGATGAATTCCGATAATAATTCCATATAAGCAATTCATAGAATTGTTTCTTATTTAAAAGAGATTGTGTTGTGAAATTTCTAGATTGCTGGTGATAGAGAAGGTGCTGTATTTGGTGGTCTGTTGGAATGTCCACTAAAACCTACGCCCAAGAGAAAATATCAGGTTACCTTATTAAATTTTGTATATGTTACATTATCTGCATGCTTGACATATCTTTTTCCCTCGTACCATTCAGAATGTTTTACTGCAAAAACTTATTTCTGATTTCAATGATAGGGAACAAACCAGTCATTTGTATTTACAACTATATATGGGGAACCAAGGCTATTTAGACCAACTGGTAAGTACATGAGAATACTGACTTCACTTCCCAAATTTCAAGTCCACTCATATTCGTGTGGTTGCTGGTAATTTGATCAAAATTCTCTTGAAAAGAGAACTCAAAAGAGCTTCTTGTGTGAGGCACTGGGATCTCAGTATTCAGTGGTTCCCATTATTTAGAAGCACACAATAGTGCACCATGTCTCTCTGATAACACCTAGCTAATATGAGGATATTGTTTTTCACTGCATCTGTATTCATGTGAACTTTATGACTGTTGAGTTTCTTTGTGGTGAATTCTGGATAGATAAATGGTTGAAAGATATGAAGCTGAGTATCCAAATTACATATTACCTACTAGGACTAGAGATTGTAATGAGCCTTTTGTCAATTTGATTATTGTAAAGAAGTCATTTTGAGGTCTCCAATTCCAAGCTCCCACCCCAACCTTTATTTATTCTGCTAGCGTTAAACAAATAATACAACTCAATAGGATATTATAATTACCAGTTGTATTGCATAGACAATTAGTTAGGTGCTGGGATTTGACAATTTTACCGGTTACTTATGCCTGAACACAGGTAACTATATATTTTAAACTAATCCTGTGTTTGACTGATTTAAATAGGTGCCAACCGTTATTACTATATGTGTTTAAATGACTTACTTGGACTTGGTGGTGGTGGCAATTTTGCTCTGTGCCTAGATGGAGACCTGTACGTTGGTTTGTCAAATATTCTTTTCAGAAATTCTCCAGTTGCTGTACAAATATCTTCTAAGTGTTTTGTACCTCTTGTAACTGTTTTAATTCTTCGTTTATCTTCTTTCTTTCTCCTTGACATAGTTTAAATGGAACCAGTGGACCCTGTGATACCTTTGGCAACTTATGTCTGGCACATAAACCAGAGTTTGAACTAAAAAATGTTGAGGTAATTCTAACCATTCTTGATCATCTACTGCTTGAATACTGCCTGGATCAAACTAGTGTTTAAAAAATTTAATTTCACTTTTGTTGTTGGCTGTTGTTTCTTATTTGAAGGGTTACTGCATCATGATTTATGGGCGAATTATTAATCATGATTGTAATGCTTGTTACCTTCGGTTTGCATATGATCCCAATTGAAGTTGTTAGAAATCTTAAATACTTAGCAAATATTCATGCATCCTACGTCTGTGATCCATGTTCACTTGATGGACGCTGTTCTTGTCTGAAACTATTAACTGAAAATAAAAATTTAGATTTCCCAAGGTACATTTGTAATCTAAAGGAAGCACACCTTAGATGGACATCAGTAAGTTGGTCTTATTTTTACATATGTATTTTCATTAAGTAGTATTTTACTGCTTAATCTTTGGAAAGGACTTCAGATTGATCAGTAGACTATTTGGATATCAAATCAACTGCTTTTCGAGCATTGCTAGAGCATGCATGTGTCATAGAATCCTGCTGACAGCAAGGAGGATTCTAACTTTCCCCTTGCCATCGAATGCCTCTTTTGGACTCTCATCTCAAACAATTATCCACTAGATTGTAGAATTATATGCTTGGCTTATATCATCATAAGTTTATTAGCTAGAACCATTTCTGGGTCTAGTAGACTTAACCCTTCAATTCTTTCATGCTTTTCACAAATTTGACTGGCGATGTGAGTGTCAGAAAAACAACTGTTTATGCTTGTTGAACCAAATCTACATTATTTTTAACACATTATTTACAGCTGCATACTTGAATTTTCACGTTACTGTCCTTTTTATTGACAATAAATTCTTGCATGTGCAGCTTTGGGGATTCACACATTTGTCAAAATACCTTACCTGACCTAACTAGCACAAGCAGATGGATGCGTATCATTTTTATCTTCCTAATTATTTGTGACTCAATTCTTTATTCATTCAATTATGGAGCGCTTTGATTATACAGCATCAGCTTTTAGTAAACTACCAGCCTAGGCTCGGATCATGATGCTCATGGTGTCAATTTCTGCGAAAGAATTGATTACTTGCTTCTGAGGAGATTTATCTTACTCCTGGCTGTTTAATTAGACTATGGCATCTCTTCTTCAAGTGCGTAGTGATCTTCCAATTCCCAGGTTTATTGTTGTAAAATTAGGTTTGAATTGAATCTCAAACATTTTTATTGTTACTATACTATTATTTGCAAGGATAAAAAGGCTAGTTCCATTATGTTTTTGGGCATTTCATATTGTATATTGCTGAGATTAGAGTTATTCAAACTGTTTGATTGAAAATATTGAGTAATAATATATATTCCCAACTTTTCTGTGTACGGTGAACTTTTGCAAGTGGTGGCAATGAAGATGTGATGGTAACAATGGTAACGGCCTGGTACTTGGGTGATAGTGCAGTAGCAACAACGCTGGTAACTCGGAAACTTGGTGTGCTGCCAATCGAAAAATTACTGTCGTAACCATCAAAATATTGAAGTAAATTTTGCTTCACCTAAACAGAACCGAGAGTTTTCACATAAATCAACGAATTTTTTCTTTTTCAGTTCTCTAGCATTACCAGGTTGCTGCACTTAGTTCATACTCCAAAATCAGAATCGAAATAGAAAAAAATGAAAAATAGAAAGAAAAATTTAATAAAGTGCTTGAATTATAAGGGAATCGGAATAAATTTTATTTATATATAAAAATACATTAAATAATTATTATTATAAATTTATATTTTATTTTATTATTTAAAAAATATTATATTTCATAAATTTTAATAATATATGATAATATTTAAAATTTTGACTAATTTATAATTAATTTAATTTGATTTTATAAGAATGAAAAATCATTTCTTAAGAAAATAGGTGATTCCTATTAATGGGGAAATTCATTTTCATTCCCAAACAAAATTTTAATGAACCAAATACTAGAAATCAAAATCACATTTCAATTTCGATTCTCACCTTTTTTTTTTTCATAAAATAAACGACCCTTAGGGTATCATGACACCTTAAACTAGTTTAGCATGCCCATAATAGAAACTAAACTTGAAGAAGATGGTGTCAACAAGCTAGCATAACAGTCGACAAGAATACATTTTACAAAAGATACACATTACAAAACTAAAAGGATAACTGAACCATCAGGTGTTCTCCAACTAAACAAAATCTCATGGTGTAAATTAAATGCACAATCTATGTTCTGAAAAATTCCCACTGACAATTAATACAAAAAGACTGATTCGGGATTCAATTTCACTTCCTCAATCTCAATTTGACCCTTTGCACCTAGCTCATGGCTCCATTAAATAGAAAACTGAACACCAAAGCCAACACTGCACAATTAATATTGGACTTGGTTCTACTATTTCACTTCACTAGCAAGCAGCAGCAGTAAAAGCAACTGCAAGGAACGTCATGAGGCCCACTTCCCTAATCAGGCAACTCCCCAGGCACTTAACTACTCCTGTTGATTTTCATCCCCAGGTAAACCGAATATCCGGAGGTTACGATCCATTGATCCAACTGCTACATATTTTGCATCAGGGCCAAACTTTACACATGTTGCTTTTCCTGAAATATGGCAGGATGATCTGTTTGTCACTCAAATGCAAGCAAGGATGCAACAAATAGTAATGAAAAAGGAGCCAGAAAAAACCTGTGCCAGATAAATCAGGAAGAGTTTTAACACAATTCCAGTCGGCTTTGACACTGGCAACTTGGAAAACTCTGCACAAAGATAAGCCACAAAATTAGCTAGATGTAGCAGCAATACTTCAGATAATTCACTAAAATTGTTAGAAAACCCCATAAAATATCCCACCTTATATCTGAACCTGCAACTCCAAGGTAACATCCACTGTGGTCGAATTCCACTGCAACAACCCGAATTAGAACTCTGATTATACATTCCTTCTCAGAATGATTAGTATCGCTAAAGTAAATATTCAAGAAAGGAATAAAACATATGGACTTCTACTAGCTTCTTCCATTAAGGAAAAAAATTCGCTAATCCCAGAACATATTCAAGTTATGAAAGGCAATGAAAAAGCGAACACAACCATATCAAACACCCCAATAACAGAACTTCAAAGGTTTCTTGTGCACAATAGATAAGATTTATTCTAAGGGATGATGCAAAATGGCATGGGATTTTCATAGTGCATTGGAAGTAGAAATGTAACTACTGTTTTAGCAGCATAGACAATAAAAGACCATAATAACACAGGAATCACCATGACACATTAGCACATACCAGAATTTGTTGGTGTATCAGAATCATATAGATCAAGCGTCCGGAAGTTCTTCAATTTGCGGAGATCCCATAGTTTAACACTATCATATGCTGCAGTCTGTCCAGTTATAATGTAGATCAAAATGTAAGATATTGCAAGGAAGCAACAATCATCCAATGCACATTTGGTTAAAAATACATACTGCTAGGAAGTAACCATTTTCTGAGAAAGATATAGCAGTCACTGCCCCAACATGCCCCTCAAACTTTGCAACATTTCCCTGTAAATCAATACAGAGTGTGAACTTTAAAAAATACAATAAAACTTTTCCACTTTTGTGGATGTATATGGGAGTGTGCATATTCTTCTACAAGTGCATGCCAAGAAAAAAAAGCAAGTAACTGTAAGGTTGATACCGGAAAATACCTGGCTTTTTACATCCCAAATTTTAACAACAGCATCCGAGGTACCCGTTCCAAGGATAAGGCCATCAGGATGAAAAGCTGCAGAAGTATAGCCTTCAGATCTAGAGGTGTCTGATTGCGAACTATCAGCAACCTGCAGAACCAAAATACCAAATAATTCAACCACAACCAATGTCAAAGGATTTTGTTGTTCACATTATGTTGCTATTTCGGCACATGTTAAGATAAAAAAAATAAAATAAAGTAAAAAAAAAAAACTACAAGCAAGTTAAAGCTTGAAATAGCATATCATTTGCAAGTAACACTTGAATGTAACAAGAATTTTAACAAAAAAAAATTTAAATTGATAACTGGACCCTATAATTAGTAGGTACTTCCAAATATATGGTGCACCTATAAAAGCACAAAAGCAAGCAAGTCTACTTGGTTAAGTTGTTGAAAGATAACTCTAAATATATGTCTTATATATACATATGCACAACTCAAAGTAGAAAACAGCAACTGAAAAAAAAAAAAACAAAAACTTCAAGCATGAAGCAACTCTTAGAGCAGTAAATGAGATACGGGAGGGTTGGGACCTGTGCCAAGCATAAGCCAGAGGAGAGATCATAGAAGCACCATGTATTATCGAGAGAAGCAGTCACAAAGTATTTGTTTGTGGCATGGACAGTGACAGCTTGCACCTGATAAGATTGAGAAAAAACAGCTTACTTCACTAAAATGGCAAAAGATCAGATCACCATCACAGCTCAAGCAAAACACTAACGATAGAAACTATGAATGTAGGTTAAGATTCTGTTTCAGTAGACTCTGGTTATGACGCTAGCACCACATTTTAGTAACAGCAAATGCCATTTCAAATTTGATTGGAAATGCTAATATTTCAGAACGATCAACCATACTTCATCTCAACACTAGATGAAATACCAATGATATGATGAGGCACACAAAACTTAGTGCATTCCTCTGAACATCAATTTGGTCATCAGCCGTTGGTTATCAAAGAATGCAAATTGAACAGCAGTACAAAATTTACCTCAGCTGAATGATCCTTCAAGATGTGCCTGCAATCATAGTTTCCATCTTCAGATCCTTGCCATACGCGAACAGTCTGCAACATTGAGAAGGTGTAACACAAAGGCTAAATGATCACATTTAAATAATTAGTCTACTAAATTAGCAAAGTAGATGAATAGCCTGGGAGATGGACAACATCAAAGTTGGATAATTAGTCAACCACATTAGTAATATGGACAAATAGTCTGGAAGGATGGGACATCTTAGAACATATAATGGTGGACAATAATACAGGGAGTATTATTTAAAAGCATTGATCAAAATAATTGCCAAAAGTTAATTTAAGATACATGAGGTTGAACTTGACTTACCTTGTCTGCGGACCCAGTTAAAAATAAATCACCTTCAGCTACAAATTTCACACTAGTAACCTACAAAACAAATATTGTGATCGAACAAAATTTCCCTCATGAAAAAGCTGCAGCCATAAAATAATAAAATAAATTTAAGGAAAAAAAAAAACCTTCTTGGAGTGTCCACTGAGTGTAGACAGTACTTGTCCTGAAGGTCGATCAAAGAGTACTGCAGTGGAGTCAACCCCTCCAGTAGCAATGATGTCCTGAAGACCAGAAAAAAAATAAATGAATCCAATTAGCAAGAACAATTTTGCTGTAGATCAGCAACATACGCAACATTTATGGATATGAAATAATTGAAATTTGAAAGGGTACAATATGCAGACATCTCCACACCTTGGAATAATGAATATCCATTGAGACAATGCCCGGCTTGTTGGTTTTGTGAAGGGGATGACTGGAAAGCTGAGTGTATCTCTCCACAGCATCAACAGGAGCCAATGTAGGAGGAATCTAGACCATATAAAACAAGAAACAATGAGAAATCACCAAGTTAAAAAATCCCAACTTCATTAAGCTCTTCCCTCTATAGAATATAAAACAAAATTATTATGAGACATGAAAATAAATCACTCCAAGATATTTACCCAAAATTCACAATCTACAAAGTCTTAACAGTTCTGTGTTCAGAGATATTAAAATACCTGCCGCTTCTTCCGCTGTGTTGAAAGAGCTGCATTACAATTGGTCAGCTCATTAATTATTTCTTCAGAAATTCCAGGACGCATTCTCTTCCCAGGTGGACCCAAATGCTCATCCTCAGCAGCTACAGTTAGAGCAAAAAATAAATGAGGCATTAAATAAACATTATAATCAAATTATTAAAACAAGATGCACACAAGGAAAGACCTCTTTTGCCATTGCTAAGAACGGAGGCATTTGCTGTAGCAGCTGCCGTTGCTAACATAGGTATCTGCCTATCAGCCTGTGCAAGCAATGACCTTGCCTCATCCCTTTCTTTTTTAAGTCTTGCAATCACACGGCAAGCAGCATCATGCTGCCCAAAAGAACATAAATCAGACCAAAGTCCACCTATTTTAGTCACCAAGATAAGCAAGTGCCACTTTCTGATTACACAATCTACAATGGATTTGCTTGCAGAGAAAACATAAAAATAAAAAGACTCCAAATTAAGAGCTACAGGTCCACTCAGGCTTGCTACTGCTCAAGTTGCTCCAAAACTTTCTTATTCTTCCTAGATCGAACAACACCTTCCATTTGCTACCCTAACAAACTTCCTAAAACACCAAGCCAAGGTAGTTAAAAGCATTAGGCGCACTTGAGGCGATGAGTCTTCTCATTGCCTAAAGCGCAAAGCGCAAAAAAAGCGCTCGCCTGACTGAAGTAAGGCGCATAATTTCTAAAAGAAGATAACTTGCAAAACCCTAGACTCCACTAAAAAAATAAAAAGAGATATGAAAAGAAAAGATTTTTGAGTAGAGTAGAAGTCTTTTGGCTGTCAATAAAATCAGACCTAATACATTTCTAATCTTAGATTACTTTTTTAACCCTTTAATCTAATAAAATTAGACCTAAAATTAAGTAAGAAGACAAAAATTATCCTCAAGATAACAAAAAGACAAATTTTAATAAAGCGTATGGTTTTATTGCTTTGCGCTACTCATAAAGCGCAGGCTTAAGCCCAAAAGGCGCGCCTGGCTTCACTAAGGTTGAAGCGCTATTCCCAACGGCGCTGGGCTTTTGCGCCTAGGCGAGCGCTTTTTGCGCTTTTGACAACATGGCACCAAGCTAGTACCCAACACCACTCCGAGAGCAAGGTCAACTTTAGCTAAAGGCCAACCCAATAAAATAAAATTTTAAAGAAAAGGTAGACCAAAAGCAGCACTTCTCAAACACTCTTTAACCTATGGAACAAAAATTCTCAATTTCCAAACTGTCAATGCATATATTAAATGAGATACTCAAAAAGGACATAGGACATACATGGTACATATTCCAAAATTAAAAAGATTTTAAAGACGCATTAACCAAAAAAAAGAAAAAAAACCTAGCAGCAGAATTTGAGTATTTGACACCATAAGCTGAGGAGCAGCATTAAGTTTTACACCAACTCATACTTTGGATGTCCATGATCAAGAGCTTAGAGACAAATCCTCGGGATACACAAATCCTGTATAAGCAATACTAAGAAAACATGGCATCTATAACAATGAAGACAATGCCCAAGTAACCCAAATGAAGGGGGGGAAAAAGAAAATATCTAAAGATAAACCAACATGAAAGATGATTTGTCACCAGTAACTAAAGGATGATAAAATGAATGTAACAAAGTTCACTTACCTGGTATAATGCATGACTTAGTTCCAGCCTTGCAGTATGCAGTTGTTGCTCCAATGCAAAATTTGATAGCATCAGACCATCCCATTCCTATGATTAGAAAAACAGGTCACTTTACAGCCAAACTCAAATGACACAAGATATACAATTTTTTCTCAGTAATAACACAGATCCCAACAACAATGCGCATTAAAAAAAAAAAAAAAAAAAAAATTGGTAAAAATGCATTGGATAAGCAGCAAGCTAAATGCTTAATTATCTGAATTCTATAACATACAAATAAACTACAATACAATCAGATAATAAACTCAACTCAACCAAGCGTTAACCCAAACTAGTTGGGGTCGGCTATATGGATCCTATTCCTCCATTGTGCAAGATTTTGGCTAACTTTCTCATGGAGGTTCAGAGCCCTTAGGTGCTCTTGGATCTCCTTACTCCAAGTCAATTTAGGTCTACCACATCCCTTCTTAGCTACTTCCAGCCTAAGTTGCTCCACTTTACTAACTAGGGCACTTGACAGGCTATGCCTCACATGCCTAAACCATATTAATCTCCCTTCACTCAATTTATCCTCAATGGATGCCACTCCAACCTTTTCTTTAATACACTCATTACACCCCCTCTTTAACCAAGAATACAATCAGATCACTGCACAAATATACATGCCTTACATAACCTTATATACCACATTAAACTTCTGTAATCAAAAGTCAAGTGTCCAGTTTTAGCAAGACTTTTAATTCAAATGACTTAGGGATATTCAACAATATCTTTCCTAACAGATGCAAAGGCTTCTGTAATCAAAAGTCAAATGTCCAGTTTTAGCTGAACTTTGAATTCAAACGACTTTGCACTATTCAACAATATCTTCCCTAACAAATGCAAATGGTAAATAAGTACTAGAGGAACTACTGTTGCTGATAAACTCCACAGAAACATACATCTATATCATAGACACCACGCCAACCATAACCAAAAGGAACCATCTGAACAATGTAAAGCTGTGTTATGATTTATCAACAATTTGAAATCAGAGCAGGGACGTATATATATCAAACATAATTGGAATGTTACCAGGGAAATGAAAACAAAACAAACTTTTCATCTCATTAAAAATTAAGACCACAAAAAAGTACAAATTTATTGAACAATCCACATACTAGAAACATGAAATAAACGTAAAATATTAATTTTCACAGTCAACATAATATTTGACATACATTTTGGAACATTCCGAGCATCCCAGGGATACTAGCAGTCTGTACAGTTCTTGGCTTCACAATCTAAAGAGCAAGAAAAAGAAAAAATATAATTATAAAAAGGTTTGGTGAACAATCAATTGTATATAAAACATGTTAATAACAGCCATGATTGAAGAAACAGTAACTAACACATACCTTGCCTGTTTTGATAGATACAATATCATCCATTGAAAGCGGTTCAGAAGTAATAGGGCATTTCCCGTAATCCTAATCATATAATAAACAACAAATATAGTGTTTGTCAGACATAAGGCTAAACTTAAAAAAAAAAAAAAAGAAGCTGCAAACAGAACACAAATAATTATTTTAATTGGTAACGACAAAGAGAGCATGAACATCCTATGCATCCTTACACATTCAAAACCTAATAGTCTACTCCACAATCTCACAATAGGTCCCAGCTTCCCCAGGCACATTAAAATCTAAGATGCAAATTGGAATACAGAATGGTCCTAGCAATCTAGATGCAACATGGAAATAATTTTCTCACCTCAAATCTTCAACAAAAAGTGTAAAAAGGATTTACTTTTATTACTCAATAACCAAAAGAAGGCTATCCCTCAAATTCAAAACCCTAAAAACTGACATGTTTTGTTAGTCCAAAGAAAAACATACGGAAATATGCCGTTCGATTAAACGCTTCTCGAACAGAAGTCCAGACTTCATAGAAACAACGGGCTCTTCCGGCACCTCGCCGGATACTGTACGGACAACACAGTATAATTAAAATCAGAGATCCATAATAAACATATACGCAAAGAAAAAAAAAATTGCACGAAGCGATAGAGAGAGAGAGTTACTCGAACAATGCATTGTTGAAGATAAGCTGAGCTAGGGTTTCAGCTGTTGAGGTGTAGTATTAACGATAAAAAAGCGATTTAATTGGGTGAAACCGAGAAGCCGAATCAGGCAGCAGCAGCAGCAGCGGAGCAGTGAAGAGGGAAAGACAAGGAAGGAAATAAAATTTAATAAAATAAAAAGGTGTGAATTAGGGATTAGACCAAAATAAGACCAATCCACTTTGACTATGAGAAGTGGGCTAAGCTTTTTTTGGGTTTGGTCTTGGATCTTGTCCACTTAATTTTGTATGGTTTTTTTTTTTTTTTGTCTAGTTTTCAAATGAAAAATTTATATAATTAGACATATTTTTTACTTTATTTATAATTATTTATTTCATTTTTTTATATAAATTATAAGAGTGCTTTTTTTATTTTTACGTATATCTATTTTAAATTTTATTTTCAAGAGTGTCCA
>CATIWM010603401.1:0-12420 GCA_949671775.1 Mallotus repandus | reverse complement strand
CTATTGGGGCTGTTACAATGATCTACTGTGAATAAAAAAATAAAATCAACTACAACCCAAAAAAATACAAAATAAAATTATGAAATAAATGAATAAAAAATCATAAAACTACGTTCAAATACAAAATTTAATCCATGGCGTTCCATGGATCTTGTTCACCACCACGGATTCAAATCATCCCATCCAAAATCATAAACACAAAAATAAATAAAGATTAGTAAATAAAAAATAAAAATAAAATCAAAATTAAATAGAATAAAAATAATTAAATAAATAAAAAAAGAAAGGAGTAGAAAGAACTAATTTGATGGATGCAGTATTGATTCCCCTCAGAAGGTGATCACCATTGATGAAAGCCTGTGACTTTTGTTGTGTTTTTCTGTGATTTTGATTTATTTGGATCTGATTCACGGCTAAAATTTGAAAAAAGTACGTAAAAAAATCAAGAAAAGTGGGTATCTTTTGGTTGACGGCTAAGAATCAGAAAAGTTAGAGAGAAAAGAAAAGAAAACCCCAACCTCCCCTGTGAAAAGAAAATCACGTCTTTATAAAAACACCATCCTGTAACCCTAATATGATTATAGGATAAAAATCAAATAAAATAAATTATTTTTATTATTTATCTAAAAAAAAATAAATTTTATCCACACATTTATCTAATAAAATAAAAATACTTATCAAAATAACCTAATCAAAATCTAATGATAAATGATAAATAAAATAAATAAATAAATAAATTTTTGAAAAAAAAAATTCGGAAAAACCAAATTTTCGATAGAAATGTAGATTTCCGACCGGAAATGTAGATTTCCGGTCGGAAGAAAAGAAAAACAAAATCGTAAAAATGGGGAAGAGTGGCCAAATAAATTTATTTGGCCAAAGTTGGCCAAAAGGCCAACTTCGGCCCACCTTTTTTTTTTTAATTTTTTTTATTTGAAAATTTATTAAAAAAAGTTAAATAAATAAAATTTACAATAAATTTTAAAAATAATCTACAATTTAGTTTTAAACTAAAAAATCAAATCCAATAAATCTAATTTCACAGTCTATTTTCATCATCGGGTCCTCTGTCGCATCCATACCCTAATTATCCCGAAATTGGGTGCTTACAGTAATTTAAATGGGTTATTTGCTGGATGGTCATTATTAAAATTGTAAAGAGAATGAGGAAAATGAGAGAAAGGGCATAACAAATCCGAGAATAGCCATAAGGTTCTCTTCAACAACAACAATAACAGAGATAGACAGAGGCCAATCACAGTCCAAAGAGCACAAACCAAATTACAGCAATGACAAAGAATGAAGCTGTTGTTAAGCCCACATATTGCAATATTTAAATCATAATTAGAGTAATGAATTGATCAATCAATTGATAATAATAAAAAAAAGAATTGCCAGACTAATCAAAAAATTAGCAGTCGACTAAAAATATTATTTAAGAAACAATCAAAACTACAGCTTAAACAAATCCCCATTTAGAGAATGCATTTTCTTTCCGATAAAAGTAACAATTCAACACAAATTATTATAAGCCAATGATCATTATGGAAGTAATCACTATCTAAATAAAGATTATTATTTCCCAACAAATTGATTATTGACATATTAATACTCTATTATTTACTATTTGTTAAGAGAAAAAACACTACTATCACTGTCTATCAAAATATATATTCAGAAAAAAAAAGAAAAAAACTTACAGCCCATAAATGTTCATTGCTGATATTATAACCACCGGTGTAACGTTTAAAATTCTCGAAAAGGTCTCTTCTTCTTGTTCTATTTGCAACCAATATCAAAATTGAGTTAGAGGTAGAATTTTCTTGATCATGATGCTTCCTTATCTCCCATGGTACCAGGCAGATTAAGCAATGCATCCACATCAACACAAAAAGATTATGGCATTGACTGTATTTAACACAACTCCAACCATTGGAATTCCAAAGTGAGCTTCGTACATAGCTGAGACCTAAAATTAAATTATATATATATATATATATATATGCTAGATTTAGATTTAGATTGTATTAAATAAAATTGGGAGAAAAAAATTTAAAAAAAGAAAGCCCTTTTAATATTTTGTAACTAATTATGATATATTGCGTTCATTTGCATTTTTTAATCATAATGCATGAAATTTCATTATTTAGCATCTATCTTTTTACATTTCTATTTCAATCTAATAATGGCAAAACAAATAAACGTATACTTAAAATAGTCAATTTGTAAGTGTAATTAATTGATTGCAATGCATGCTATACATTTTTATTTAATGAAAGAAATAAAAAAAATGCATATAAAAAATCCTAGATTTACAATTAAAATTCTATAAAGTTTTAGTTTCTCACATCTATTTTTATATTGTAATGACATAAAACAAAATTTTTATTATTTTTTCTTTATAAATAATAAATAGTCACTTAATAAGTTATAGAGGGCAAGTGGCAAGCAAGGAATATATATTAAAAAAATAAAAGCAAATTCAGTCTTCATGAAACAAAACCAAATAGCAATACAAAGAACGTAATTCCTATCAGCAAAATTATCATAGAACAAATAACTAAGGAGAGAAAAAAAAAATTAAAGGCGCCAACTTTTCTTTATGAAATTAATACCTGTAGAGGCTTCCATGCATCTCCTTGCCTAAGCATGAAGGCAAAGCCACACACATCCATCATATGTAATCACGACATGCCATGGCTCTAGTGCATTGTTTTTCAAAGGGAGATAGAGATAGAGATAGAGAGAGAGAGAGAGAGAGAGAGAGAGAGATTAGCACCTTAATGAAAAAATTGAAGTATTAAAATCAAGTCCTTAACATTCATACCATCAACAATTATAACTTTAGTAAGATATACCTTGCATGAAATGTTGGGACTTAAGCTAGGTTTGGACCAGAAGGTGTTGCAGCTTTTGCAGTAGTAGTTGTCCTGTGAAAAAAGAAGAGGTAATTGATTGTAAATCATAACTGAAAATTGAATGTTAACCCCCATAAAATGTCAATAACATTTCCAAAATAAGAGCCAATAGAAAAGTTATAAACCTTACAAACTGATCAGGATTCTTGTTTCTAGAGTCATCCTTAGTTTCAACTCTAGGCATAGGTTTGGTTTTATTTGGGTAATTGTTGGTTAACAAATCACATAAATCTATAATACATGTGGCTTTATGCACTCTAGATGCTAGTTCAGTGCTTTCTCTAATTTCTTGACTAGAACCACAAACTGGAGGTGCATTGGGAACATCATCATCATATGAATATTTCTTATTCTGCAGTTTTCTAGAATGTATATCCTGAAGGAAACGTAATAGCATTTTATCATAGTTTAAATCTGCAAGAGGTCATAACTCTATTAATGCTAAGGTTATCGTAGCTAAATGTACTTGAAGCAGTCAAGATTTTATATTCAGTTCTTGTACTTCATGGTTCCTTTCTCAAACCCAATAATTGGAAATTGCTTAGCATACTCTTCTACATTATGGCAGAATTTTGTGATCTCAAATTGGAAGTGAGGAATTGCAACCAAGAAATCCTTCAATTGTGTCCTTGGTTTACAGAAATCAATAACAGGCAATGCTAATTTGCAGTTTTACAACCTAATTAACTATGAATAAACATTATGAGGACATGCATTACACATCCAAGTGCAAGCATAATATATATTGAAGAAGACATGATAGATTGTAACTTTATGTATCCGAGATCTATTACTAACCTTTGGTTTCAGCCTTGATCTTCAGTGTCAATTTCACACCAGCATCAAAAAAATCTACCATAGATTCCATTTGCCATGTTAATCTAGGGATGACCCATTGATGGAATTGGAGACTAATGTAGAATGGAGTATCCCATAGGCAGATTATTGACTGAACTTTATAAAAAAGGAAAAACAGCCCTGATCAATAGGAGTTAATGACAAAATATTACATAGAAAACTCTTAAGAAACTTGGACAAAGGACTTCAATAAACCAGAAACAACTTCAGTGCAAGAATGAAGAACATTCAAAATATTCTCTCAAAATTGGCAATTCCTGGACCTCTTAATATTGAAATAGGGACAGTGACCTTAGTAAGTTAACTGCATTCAAATTTTTTTTGAAATATTCTCTCAAAATATAAATTCAAAATATTCTCTCAAAATTGGCAATTCCCGGACCTCCTAATATTGAAATGGGGACACTGTCCTCAGTAAGTTGACTACATTCAAATTTATCTAAATTCCAGCATATATTTTTCAAACTTAGATAGTAACACTTATGCCAAAATAACTTACTGAGCATATGCTGAATCCTATTTTGAACTGGAGCTAATGGAAGCATTAGAGATGTAGGAGACTTTATGAGGGAGTACTGATGCTCAAATAATTGATTGAACACAATAATTGTTTCTTCATCATTAGCCTTATGTAGTAGGCCTTTCAAGGTTCTGGACCTATGAATCATTCAACCTTAAAAAAAGGAAAAAAGTTAAGCACATGCACAATACAAATATAAATAAACATCATAGTAAATGTCTTACAACTTCAATGTCTTCTCGAGTAATTTTTATACTAACACTTGAAGCAAGAACCTTAGATGGTTCATTTTGTGGGTTAGTTGGATGCACCTGTGATGCTTGTGTTGAGAATTCTACTTTTTTTGAATCAGATGAACCCTGTTAAAGTTCTTTTGAGTTAATTAATAATTTAGATAAAAAGAAGATAAAATCTTGATAATGATTGGATAAAAAAGATAAAAAAAGTCGGGACAAAGGAGCAAACTTTCAGTCATAGAGTTGTAATAAAACGTAAACGTAACACCTTCATTTCAAGTTCAAATGCATTACCTGTTTTTGTGATAAGATTTTCTTGAATGAACCAAATAATTTTGAATTTAAAACCTGCATGGAACAGTGACTGTGTTTAACACAGCTCCAGCCATTGGAATTCCAAAGCAAGCTTCGTATATAGCTAGAAAAATACATAAAAGGAACTGAATCGTTGTGTGTGAGTAGAAATTTACACCAAATAATAATGCAGGCTGCTCATAATTCCTATGGAGACTGAGATTTTACCTAAAATGTGCTCTATGTTGTATCCATCAAAAGATATTTTTTTTTAAAAAAAAGAAAAGCCCTATAATATCTAAAAAAAAATCAAATGAAATGGAGAAGAAATTATAATATGAGACTGGAGACTAACCGGAGACCGCCAATTAATACCGTGACTTCAGCGAGGGACGGAGCATCGGAGAGATCAAACAATTGCAAGGAAGCTGAGAGATCGGTGTTGAATAGAATTAGCAAACAGAGGTGAAGAAAAGGAGATTTATGTTAAAAACATCAAACTATAGCGTTCATGTCCTGACCTTCATGCCCCTTTCTTCTCCTATTTTTACCAGCTCGTTATTCATTTCCCTTTTCATTCCCACTGATTCGTTTGTGATTGTATTAGTTTCAAATCCCTTCATTTTCCCATTTAATAACTGAAATAAATAAATCGATAGAAAATGAAAAGAAACCACCTGCAAAATGAAAGCAAATGCAAGAATGCAGGTCACCTCTGCAGCTTGCAAAGTGCCACATGGCACTAAAAACATGATGTGGAAAAATTCATGAACTTGGTTATTATATATAAATATAGATAGTTATTCTAGAAATACATATTTTATTCCTTAAGAATTATAATTTTATTCCATTCCACGATCCAAAACATGGCCTAAGAGTCTACAAAAAATTTTATATGTTATATTGTTTAGAGAATATATATATATTATAGAAAAAAATTTAATGGGGAAAAATGAAAAACATTTATAGAGTAGGGGTAAGTGCCCCCAATAATGCATATAAGTATTCTTATTAAGATTATACATTCTAGAATGAATTAAAACAAAAAATTATTGGTACAAAAATATAGAATTTTGGTAATAAACCTTTCCAAAATAAATAATCTGGGCCAAAACTTGACCTCATCCAAAATAAATAATTAGACATTCACTTCACAAAAAATAACTATTGTTATAACAATAATATTATCATTATCATTAATTTTCAGACAGTCAGATGAAAAATACCATCACTTAAAATCCAACCATAACCATTAGAGTATATACTCGCACTAAGCAGTTAAACATCTATAAGGTAAGGCCCACATGCTAAGATTTCATAAAACCATAACATATAGATAATACGACAATCCTAATAGCCCAACAAACATTCGAACTACAATACCATTAATTACTACCCACTTTGTGGATTATAGGAAGGTACATGAATCTCATGGTAACATAATTCACATGTACCATAGTATCAGCCTTGCTTGGATCATAATCCGAAACATCTAGAGCACCCTCTACCCATGTAAGACTTTGGTATCCACCATTCCTCCGTTACCCCGTAGCACCCGCCACCCAATACAACACAAATATTAAATGGGTTACATGAACACGACACGTTTAACCCATTTATTTAAATAGGTTATGCGGGTCATAAAATTCAGCACGACCCATTTAACATGTATAACATTTCTAATATATAAAAATACTATTTTAAAAAAATTCAAAATAATGTTTATAATTTAGTAATTTGCATAATGTAATTATAAAAATATTATTTTTATTAAAAATTTATAGTAAATGACTAATTTACTATTTAAAATCAAAATAAATTATATGTATTTTTAATGGGTTGTGTCGTGTCATATCGGGTTGACACAACTCAGCATGACACATATAATTAAATTGGTTATAAATGGGTTCGCGTGTCAACCCATGACACGATGTGGTTAAATCGTGTCACAAATGGGCTGACCCATTTCTGATAAGAACCTATTTAACCTCAACACTAATTTGTTAATTTTGCGTGTTAGGCGAATCGTGTCCGCGTGTCATTACCCGTTTTGACACCCCTACTTCATAGCAATGCTTATGAACTAAAACATGAAATAGGAATAGAATAGTAATTCTAGGTCATGAACCAAAGCATGAAATATTAATTATTTAGGAATAGTAATTCTAGAAATATCTATTTTATTCCTTAAGAATTACAATTGTATTCCATACTTATTCCCTTCCATGAACCAAATTATGGCCTAAGAGTCTATAAAAATTTATATATATATATATTACTGAAAAAATTTAGTAGGCCAATACAGTAGGGGCAAGTGCCCCCAATCCCCCCCCACACCCAAATGCATATAAGTATTCTTATTAAGATCATACATTCTAGAAGGAATTAAAACAAAAAAATTATTGGTACAAAAATCTAGAATTTTGGAACTAAACCTTTCCAAAATAAATAATTTGGGCCAAAATTTGACCTCATCCAAAATAAATAATTACGCATTCACTTCACAAAAAAAAAAACTATAATTATAATAATAATAATATTATCATTATCATTAATTTTCAGACCATTAGATGAAAATGTCATCACTTAAAATCCAATCATAACCATTAGTGTATATACTCACACTAAGTAGTTAAACATATATAAGATAAGGTCCACGGGCTAAGACTCCATAAAACCATAACAATATAGATAATATGACAATCCTAATAACCCATCAAACATTCGAACTGCAATTCCATTAATTATTACCCACTTTGTGGATTATAGGAAGGTACATGAATCTAGAGGTAACAGAATTCGCCTGCACCATGGTATCAGCCTTGCTTGGATCAGAATCCGATACATCTAGAGCACCCTCCACACATGTAAGACTTTGGTATCCACCGTTCCTCCATAACCCGTAGCACCCTCCACCCAACATGAAATGAATATTAAACGGGTTGTACGAATATGACATGTTTAACCCATATATGTTAATGGGTTGGGCGGGTCATAAAATTCTACACGACCCATTTAACATGTATAACATTTCTAATATATAAAAATACTATTTTCAAAAAAATTCAAAATAGTGTTTATAATTTAATAATTTGCATAATATAATTATACAAATATTATTTTTATAAAAAATTTATAGTAAATGACTAATTTGCTATTTAAAATATACTAAATTATATGTATTTTTAATGGATCGTGTCATGTTGTGTTGGGTTGACACGACTTAACACGAAACGTATAATTAAATGGGTTGTAAACAGGTTTCATTGTCAACCTGCGACACAACCTGGTTAAACCGTTTCATAAATGGGTTGACCCGTTTCTGACAAGAACTCATTTAACCTCAACACTAATTCACTAATTTTGCGTATTAGGCGAATCGTGTTCACGTGTCATTACCCATTTTGACACCCCTAATTTTGAATAAAATCAGCTATCAGCTGCTGATTTTGGAGTTTTATCAAACACCTAAATAGTAGCTAATTGAGAAAAAATCTGTATTAGTTAGACCAATCGCCCCCTTATATATCTCTATTCAAATAATACATTTACTTAAACATCATTTTTAAAATTATGTTTTATTTTCATTTTAAAATTTAATTTATCTTTCACTCACTATTTGAATTTAAAATATTAAAATTATAAAATTTTAACTATTGTAACTAACGTATAAAAATAAAATAATAAATAATATTTATTTTCAAAAAATTAGTTGAATGAATGAAAAGACATATTTAACTAAAGTAATATGAAAAATACAAATTTAATAGTTATAATTATTAAAATAAAATAATGGTTTATTTTTTTTAAAATTTAGTTCAATGAGTAACAGTGAACTCAATTTTTTCTCTTAATGTAATGTAATTAAAGTGAAAAAGGAAGAAATTCTAACGTAAAAGTAGCTTGTTTAAATCAATTTATTATTTAGAATTTTATCTTATAACAATTTTAACCTGAAATTCTTTCAAAAGACACTATTTTATATAAATCTTTTGCTAATTTAGATACTTAATTTTTTTTTTGTTACAAATACATATGTGAAATTTGTCATGAAATATTTTTTCAAGCTCTCATGTACTAAATTACACATATATGAACACACTAAAATAGATACAAAAAAAATTTATTTTTGAAAAATATAAGATACAAAAATGTAAGGAAAATGTGTAAATATTAAAAATATTAGGTATATATAAATATTCAAATATAATTTTTTATAATTTTAATTTTATATAAAGTGTTAAAAAAATATCTATTTAAATAAATATTACCATTTGGATTGGTTAAATAATTATTTGAAATATTTCTCTATAATAATAATAATAATAATAATAATAATAATAGTAACTATTTTGATTTAGATATTTTTGTTTTTTTTCTTATTTTAATTTTTTAATTTGGTCTTTTTATTTTATTTTTGATTTGATTGTCTTTTTATTTTTTAATTGGGATTAATTTTTTCCAAAAAATGAGAGAAACGTATTTTCGATATAAATACATATTTTTCATTTTTAATAATTTACAAATCTGGCACATATATTTGAAATATATCAGATACGTTGAAATATGAATATTCTAAAGTATTCATGCAACCTAATTCAATTAAAATGGGTTTGTTGAGTACCTGAATTTTGTCTCCTCATATTGATTGTGCCTAAATTGTGCCATGTGTCAGGTTGAAAACACCACAACAATTGAGCCTCTTTTGTTCGTTACTTTGTGCTGTTTTTAGTTTCCCCTGTTCCGTTGGTTTCCAAATTCTGTCGATTCATTTTAGGTGGGGAATTTGAAAGTGTCATTAACATCAAGAGACTGTAGTTAAAGCTGCTATAAAAACAGAAGTTGAAGGGACTTAGTTGTGTATTCAGCTTAAGAAAAAGGCAATGAAAGGTTCCGTTGTTTTTCAAATTCCCTTGCTTGATTTCAGCTGCAGCATTCGATAGTGTGGTTGTGTATTGGGCTGTAAGAAGCTTAAGAAAAAGGCAAAAAAAGGTTTCGTTAGTTTTTAAAATCTGACGATTCATTTCAGTTGCAACATTTGAAAGTGTGAATGAAGGCCAAAAATTTTCCCAGCTTCCTGTGTGGCTTGAAAAAAAACCTGCTTCGCCTTTTTTCAATTTTCATGTAAAGAGAATTGAATATGCTTCGACCTAAAAAGGGAACCATTCATTACATTGATTTGAATGATTTAATGCATACCTCAAAAACACCATTGGAGGTCTCCAAAATTGAAACTTTAAGAGTCCCACCTACAAGATTAAGGATTGCAACAAGACCTTCCCTGTTGTGTACTATAGGATAGTGTAGCAGTAGTGGGCTCAATGATAATTCTCCGAACATCAAGGCAAAAAATTATCCCAGCTTCCTGTATGGCTCACCTTTGAGCATCAATGAAATAAGCTCGCACAACCCTTGCTATCTTATATGGAACCAATTTTATCTTTTTCTGAGCTTAGAAACACCATTGGAGGTTGCCAGAATTGAAATTTCAAAAGTCCCACCTCTAAGATCAAGAATAAGACCTTCCCTGTTGTTCATACCATAGGATAGTGCAGCAGTAGTCAGCTTAATGATTATTCTCTGAATGTCAAGGCCAAAAATTCTCCCAGCTTCCTATCTGGCAATAGGAACAAGAAGCTTGCCTCTTATTTAATTAGCATTAAGTCCCCACATTAGTTTATTAATTTCTTTCTTTTTTATATTAATTTATTTCTTTTCATGTTGACTTCGACTGCACAATCTAATTTCAATTCTAGATTTGAGAAATGGATGACAAATGTTTATGGTACCTTATGCTTAGGGGAATGGTTTTATGTGTTAAAAGAGAATATTAAAGAAGAGAAAATATACAAAATTTTTGCCATGGTTTTTAAATCAAATGGCCAAAGCTCATGGATTGTACCAGATGAGTGTAATGACAATTCTAGCTACGTGATGCACTAATACTAATAATAGCCTTGGCAGCTTTAGCTCTTCCATTTCAATTTTGTTTTAACTAATATTAGTTGTCAATAGTTCAAGATGAAGAACATTACATTTTCTTGATGCTTTGATGAGCCCAAGAGACATTACTTTCTTGAAGAGCTGAAATCAAGCAACGCTCAAAAAATCAAACTCCCTGATATAGCAAGGCATATAGTTGAATTTAGCTATTGTTCTGTACTGAGCATGTTTTTGTAATGCAATTGCTTTATCTTTTCCAACCTTAGAATAATGTGGTTTCATGTTACTCAAGTGTTGATCAGTATGGGAGTCGATTTATTCAGCAGAAGCTAGAAAATTACAGTACTGAGGAAAAGGTCTCAATTTTTAATACAGAAGTGCTTCCTCATGCCTCAAAACTAATGACGGATTATTTTGAAAACTATGTCTTTCAAAAGGTATGCTTGTTGTTACTTGCTTGCTTTAAATGGTTACTACCACCAAAATTTTCTTCTTAAAAAGAAGGAACAAGGAGAAAGAAATGAAATATGTTATATTTGAATTAACTTCTTTCTACTTTTCTAATTTTTGTATACCATTTTAGTTTTATTTCATAAATTTTGCCTCTAACCTATAACTTTTTTAAATTTCCTTAAGAAACTAAAAAGTTTTTATTTTTAAATTATTTTCAAAAATTTAAAGAGTTATGAATCATAATCATTATTTTATTTCATAAGTTTTACTTCTAACCTACATATTTTCAATTGCCTTAAAAAAAATAAAAGGTCTCAATTTTTTAAATTATTTTGAAAATTTAAAGAGTTTTGAATTCATTAATTATGGTGGCTAATTTTTATTTTTTTTCTCAAGTTATATACTATTTTTTGACCTTTGTATATTTTCTCATATATTTATAAATACTCTTATATTTAAACATATCACAAAATGAAGTGAGTTCAAAATAATCATTTTCACTTTTCTCTTTTAACCTATAGAGAATAGACATGAGGATGATTTTGAAATTTTGATTTTTTTTATTATGCTGCTCTTATTATATAGGTAAGACTCTTATTCTTATTTATTTTTTTTTATGTTATTTTTTTATTAATAATTTTTATTGATGCATGTAAATTTTATATTAAGTTATATTTTTTTATTTTTTTTATTTCTTATCCATTTTTTATATGGACCGAGTTTAGAATGATTATTTTGACCTCAAATCCATAATTTATAAAAAGTAACAATAAATATAGTAAATTATTTGGAAATTTTGATTTTTCTTTATTAAATTTCTATGACTTTTTATTTTTCCAAGTACAATTTTTAAAATTTTTTGTTCTTATTTTAATTTTTAAAATTGGTATTTTTATTAATTATATTTTTAATTTTAATAATTTATTTACACTAAATATTATTTTAATGAATCATTATTTTATATTTTATGATCCTTTATTTTATTAATTATAATATTTTAATTATAATATTAATTATTACTTTTTATTTTATATATATAATATGCGCATTGCGCGGGTGCTAAACTAGTATATTAATAGGACAAAGATCAAATACAAAACATTAAATATAAAGTTCATGTATTTTTATCAACTAAAGATATCCATTAATATTGATAAATATGAGGATTACAACGAGATCCATGGGACAATTTTAAACA